>JAHBBC010000038.1:0-295254 GCA_019915015.1 Auriscalpium vulgare
AATGATAGCCAGAATGTAGGCTCTTGCGCCATCAGTTACTTTCGAACCCGCGCTGACACTGTCCCTCTAGCTGTCGAACGATATGTCTACGTAAGTGGTCATTCACTCACGGCGCCGTCTCCCTCACGACGATGGGTCGTAGTCGGATTCAACATGAACATCCGTTATCTGCAAGAACAAATCCTGACAATCCTCCGATCGCTGTACAAGCCAGAACGCAGCTTCTCGCAACTCTACGCACCGTACGTGCCATGACCTGCCCTTTTTCGCGAGACAAATTCAACAAATAAATAGATATGTCCATGCCCAGCGCTGGTCGTACCTCGCGCGCACGGTAGCATCCTCCATCTCCCCGACAGTGGTACTCGACGAGATGGTGGTCCTCGCTAAACAGAACGCTCGTCCCCCTGCTCCACGGCCAGGCGTACGCGTGGTGAAGTTTAAAGACATGGAGGACATCCGCCTGCAGCTTAGTCACGTCTCTACGCCAGCGCCGGCCCTTCGAGCCGAGGCCACAGCCTTCGTCCCTGCTCAGAGAGCCCGGCCGTCCATTGACATGATGGCCCCGAGAGAGACTGCACACAGTGACGATGAAGACAGCTCCAGTGACGACAGCGGCTCAGAGGACGACCTCGATCATGACGATGAAAAGCCAGAGGACCTCAATGCGCTTATGCAGACCGTCGACACCAGCTCAAAAGGTGTGTCCGCAGCCGAGCTCGAGCTTCAGAAGATGGCCGCCCTCACGTTTCAGAAGGCATACCGACGTCTGCTGAGACGTAGGAACCAGTTTGTAAAGCCGGGGATCCCTACCAGTCGTGTGAAGCAATTCCTCGCCTTCCTGGCGACGGCGTCCAAGACCGAATGGCCATCGACATCCTACTACCATTTCATCTACTCCGGCCCTCTCCCTCATCTACTCGTTTGCCTGGACTGGCTACTTCAAACCGTCATGAAGAGCAAAATGCAAGTGAAGAAGCAATCAGCCGCAACTAAAGACAAGCATGAGGACATTGATGCGCTGTTTCAACGTCAAACCGAGCTGAAGTGAGAAATGTGACCTCATTATTTCCACGTTACTGACGCGGCTCTACGCAGCGCATGCATCAAGAAGATTACAGCTCTTCAAAAGACGCTAGAGGCAAACTCCGACCTTCACAAGCGACGCGATCTTGCGGAACTCAAGCCGTACGTTGGCCGTGTTGTGGAGCTAGTCCAGGAATGGTCGCCACCGGAGGAATTGTTCTTTGATATGAATATAGCGGTGAAGGGAATAGTAAAGGACAGGGTGGGGCCGAAGGTGGAGAAGCCGATGTTGAATGTGGAGGACCTCTACGAGGAAGAACTCTGACCTGCGTCGGTTGTAACTCTCACAAATTCTTTCCGATCCCAGGTGATCTAAGATGGTTTGATATATATCCTTGTGTAATATACATGGCTTGCGGTCAGATCTAAAGGACTTCAATGCAGAGATCTTCGACTCGACTGCCACTGGTTGAGAGCGCGGCGTGACACGTCTGTATTCAATCATTGCTCAGAGGAATGCCTCGGCTTGCATGCGCCATAGGCGTGCATAGTCCCCATCTCGCTGTAGCAGCTCCTCGTGAGTCCCGGTCTCGAGGACAAGTGCGTCATTCATATACCTACATGCGTGCCATCAGTACTTCGTTGGTCATCGTGTATGGAGGCCAGCCCACATTATAAGATCCGCATGTCGGGTCAAATTTCCAAAACGATGCGTTGAGAACACCATGGTCTTGTTGCCTCGTAGCTCTCGCAGTCGCGCAAAAAGGTCTGAAGAGCAACGTAATCAGCATGCATCACAGCTGCTGCACAGGCATCTCACCTTGCTCTGATTTGGGATCTAACGAGGCGCTGGGCTCATCGAAAAGGAGCAAACCGACCGTCGGCTCTGACACCGACGAGCGCATGAACGTTCTTGCACTGCAAAACACATCGCCACGTCAACGTCGGTAAATAGCACTAAGGAGCACACGAGGACGCACACTGCTAGCCGCTGGAGCTGACCTCCGCTAAGCCCCAGGTCGCCCGAGCCCTCACGCCCACCCGCCATGTGCCCGCGCAGGCGCGAGTGGTTGACCGAGCGCCCGAACAGCGTCTTTGTATCCTCGGGCAGCCCGGAGTACAGGTCGCGCACGGGGCGCTCGACGTACGTGTCGAAGCCGTCGGGGAGCCGGGAGACGAACTCAACGGCGCCGCCGAGGCGCGCAGCTTCCATGACCTTTTCGGGCGTGGCGGCGGCGGGGTCGCCCAAGGCGATGTTGTCGTAGATCTGCCGGTGAACACACAAGAGGTCAGAGATAGCAGAGGGACGATGAGATATTTGGGTGATAGGGACGTACGGAGAGGGGGAAGAGGGTGTAGTCCTGGAAGAGGATCGCCATGGCACGGCGGAGGTCATCGAGCTTCAGCGTCATGATGTCGTGGCCGTCAATGAGTATGGTGCCCGATGTGGCATCGTATATGCGTGCGAGGAGCTTCAAGACAGTGCTCTTGCCCGACCCGTTGGTGCCCACGATAACCTGTTGCAAGCAAGCGATGAGTATGATTAGTATCCCACAAAACGCGCGGGTGTAAGGCGGTAGATAGCTTACACATAGCTGCCCCGACTCCGCCTTGAAGGATATATCACGCAAGGCATATTCCTCGCTGCCAGGATATCGGAACGACACGTTCCTAGGGATGCATTTGTAAGTAATGTATCTTCCTCAGCGTCTGACTATAACTTGCCTGAATTCGATGGATATGCCGTGTTGAACTGCCTGCGCATTCTCTGGGAAAGGCGCAGTGCCATCGGGGATTTTGTTTTTTATGTTCGCTGCTTCATAGAACTTGCGTAGGCTGGAAAGGCGCTGCGCGACGGATCCGGCCTGTTGCATCATAATCGACACATATTGCGTGAATGACGTGGCTGTTTGTTGCATGAGATGCAGGGAAGCAAGCGAAACGGGGATGGAAGCCGGATATTGTACAGCTCGTAGGGCAAAAGCGATCTAGGCGATGCGACTTTAACCACATGAATGAAGGCGCAAATGACTGCGCACCTGGGGAAGTTCTTCAAGGGGCAGCTGAAGAAAGCTGAGAAGGCTAATCCTGTCCTCGGCCATATGGCCCTGATATTGAGACCAGAAGTCTTTGGCACTGTCACCGAGACGATCAACGAGGATTCGGTATTCTGGGGAGATCGTCAATTTGAGTGGCTCGACTGGTAAGATATTCTTCACCTGCTTCAAGGGAGTTGGAAAGTCCCGCAGCAACAAGCTCTTTACGATGTTGACCGAAGCTGATTAGCTTCTTTAGGCCCTCCATTCGAAGGTAGTCCTGGTTGCGCGTAGTAGCTGCCCAGGCACTGCCACCCATTCTCAGCTCCCCGTCTCGGTTGAGTTGACTGATAAAATAGTTCGCAGAGAATATGAAGGCGAGTAAGAACCCATCGCGCTGCTCGCGCAGGACTGCGATGAGAACGAGCGTCTGAGTGAGGACACGTAATCCAGTCGAGCCACTGTTAAGGAGACTTGATATAGCGTTCCACGCCGCATTCGTGCGATCGGTAGGAACAAATGAAGCGATCTGCTGTGATACCACGGGGTCTTCGAAGGTCGGCACGTCGAGTCGCGCCATGGAGTGAAAGATGTGAGTGGAAAAGTGCCGCTTGATACGCCCGTTAAGCGCTCTAGATAGTTTGGCGAGAAAGTGAGAGAGGCAGCGTATCACAAAGGCACATGCGACGCGCCCGCTTGCGACTTTTAAAAGATGTTGCCTATCGACCGTACGCTCTTCGACGGCAGTTTGAACCTGAGTATATGCGTCAGCACAATGAATCATAGTCTTGAACGAGTGTGCACGCACTATCTTCAGCAGCTGTCCCGAATACCTGGCATAGGTGTCAACCTTGGTCGGCGCATCTCACTCGAAGAACTCACCATAAGCTCAAGGCCGGCAGGAGAGACGTGGCGATCTTGATGACCAGGTACAGGGCGAGCAAATGCGAGCATATCGAGCGCACATCATGAAGGGCTCGCCAGAGGTATGGCAAGTCTTTGATGATCTCGACGTACTCCTCAAGCTTCCACGATACAGGTAAACGCGACAACTTCGGGTCGCGTTGGATGTATAGATCCCAGACGCCGAGGCGACGGTGCTCGATGTGCTCATCATCGGCGGGGTCGAACGCTGGCCCTTTCCTTGACGATCTGCCTGCGCGCATGTAGACAGCCTGTAGGTGGAAGAAGATGAGGGGAGACAAGACAAGACACCATCGTGGCCTATTCCAAGCGGTGCTGAGTGGTGCGCAGCCGAGTCTGACTCCGAGGCGCGCGCCGCGCCCGGGCATTGTGGCGCGTTGAACGCCTCGTCAAGTACATCTCCAGCATTCAACACAATTGTATTAGAAGATGACCGTCGACCAGTGCTCAACTCGTTCAAGGCGTTGGCGTCGCACCTGTCGCGGCCAGACGTCCCTACATGACCTCAAGCTCTATCTGGAGTCGCGCTGGTTGCGCCCGCCTCCATCCTCACCGCACACGTCCCAAGCCGGCCGGTATGCACAGTCCTATCCTACCCTATCGCGAAGAGGACCAAGCCCGGGCCACCATCATTGACCAACAGCTTGCTCCCCGATGTAAACCTGACAACCGAACATTTAGAACATTGCCGACCCAGTGTTGTTCGATAATCGATTGGTTTATTGTTGGTTTTGTTCCGAGTCGATATGTCGTATCCAACGTGCTTTTGGCGTCTGACGCATGGCAACTGACCTGCCTTTGTTCTTCTCACTATAAAACGCTCTCGCCTGCTATCGATCATGGGCATATCTCTCTTCGCCTCTTCCTTTCACTCATATACTGAAATGGCCTTCCTGATTCAGGAAAATGCTCAAGAAATCCTCAACGCACCTCCTGACCGCAGCACATACCTCCTCCCGATGTATGGCGCGTATGTTGTCTTCACATTCAATCCGGTCGCCACCCTGGAGGCATTGGAGGACCCGATTGCGACTGAGCAGGCCGCTGCTCTGACCACGAAGAAGTACGTGGGGTATATCTCTCGTGTAAGTCGTAATCCTTCTGTTGCCGGATGTTGCTTCTGAGAGTACTGGCGATTTAGGTTTGCGATCTTGCATTGCCTGAACGCAGATATCACCGATGCACGTGTCACCTGCTCAGCAATAGCTTACCAGCTGCATCGGAAACCGACCACACCGAAGAAACTATGTTTGTCCCGATTGCTCCGGCTACACACCCCGAAGGCCGTGAGGCCTTGTCACCAACTCCTCCTCTCCCTTGGGACGGCCTTTATCATCACTCGCTGAAGGAAATCGACCTCCGTCTAATGACGGACCAAAGCCCAAGCATAGACCACAGCCTGTCGCCTATGATACCCTTGCGCAGTGTCATCGAAATGGGGCAGGTAGTGAACGCGGACTTCTTGCGCCAAAGTCAGTTGCGGGCAGCATACGAGGCTGTTCATCCCAAATCATCAGGTACTTCGATGCCGTTGGCCGTTCCGTTGGCCGAGGATGATAGAGGCCATGATGAAGATCAAGACGATCATGCATCCTACTACTCCGATGGGTCAGATTCTGTGGTTCTGTCAGAGTCTCACTCCTCCGCGTCCAGCGACGATCTTGACTGGCTTCCGGAAACATTTCGAGATCCTTTCGTCGTCCGGGAGGATCCAGCACATCAATTTATGCCTGTGGTTGAGTTCAATGTCGACCTTTCCACCGTTGCCGAGTTCACGGATGCAAAACATTTCTTCAAGGAGATTGCCGCTGTGGAAAGGTACGTGTAATGACCATTAAGTTCTCTCTGAGTCCCTACACCTGACACTTCGCCCACAGAATTAGGGCCGAATCCGAGGAGCGCAGCCGTGAGCGCATGGAGCGGCTGGAAGCGGAGCGATTGGCGAATGAGCGTCAGCGTGACGCCTCTGCATTGATATTGGAGCACAGCCCTAAATGTGAGCGCTGCTATGATGCTCTCTATCGATATGTGGCCTAACATTTGCTGAACGTAGCGACGAGCCTCGTCTCACGGCTCATTGGCAAACCGCGTACCAAAGTCGAGGCAGAGCCCTCCGAGTCTGAGGAATCCCTGGCGCACGATAGGGAGCACAAGAAAGAAAGACGACTCAGACGCTATTACACGATTGGCAGGAATGGTGAGCTGCGCCGCGCTCTGCAATACTTCCTTCGCATGATTCTGACACGACATTGACAGGCATTGTCTCGTTCTCTCGCGCGGTCATATCCGTCGTGTGGTCGTGTCTCCCATGCGGGTTTGGCAGACATGCGCGAAGGTAGGTTGTCGTATCTGAACTGGGACGTATATTCTGGCCCGTGTCAGCTACATAAGATGATTGCGAATGTCCACTCAATGTCCACTAACACAATCAATGGAATTGACCATCTGAAATGCGTCTCGTTCGACTGCTCTCTTCTCTACTCTGAACCTCCGTGCCCTGCCGCGCACTGGCCACGTGGTGACGAAGGTGGCTGCGAAAAATACCTTGGACAGCAGCGAGCAGTGTCGACGGTCTTCCGGGAGCCTTAGCTGTCGTGATGCCAAAGAACTCGATTTCCAAAGCGAAAGGGAGGCCGGTATGCAACCACCGCGTCCACAATGGACCGTCCGATTCAACGATGCATGCGCCATATGAGCACCAAAGACCAGGACAAAGTAACAACTGTACGCACCTTCATTTCAGCCGCGCAACCCGCTGGTCGTGCACATTTGAGCGGTCCACAATAAGAACTCGTTGAGTACCCATTGGCATATGCATCTGCTGAGACCACGACAGAGAGCCGCCTCGATAGCGCTGCCTCTCGCCATGGGATAATCGTGGCTCATTTCTGTGTGATCCGCCGGTGGTGCGCGAGTAGCCACCCTGGGTTGAGTTACAACTTACCAGCACTTGGATCCCAAGCCGAAAGAACCGCGAAGTGCTCAATAGCACTAATGAGTGAGTCAAAGGCTTCCTGAACACGCACTAGGATCGATCCCGTGGCGCAAAAGGGAAGGACGAGGATGACGTGGCGTCATTCGAGCACGACCTGGATGAAAGAGAGGTCAGCAGCGTCAAAGGAGTGCTAGAGAATGGCCGACGCACATGCCCATCGTCACCACCTCGATTGCCCCCGGACCTACACTCTCCTTGCACCCTCCCAGACGCCACGATTTCATCTAACCATGGCAGCGTGTAACACACCACGTTGGGAGCGATACCGTGCCGCGCGCCGGCAGTCGCAGCCTCGCCCAAGTCGAGGGACACCGTGACATGCTGCAGAGGCCGTGTGCTTGCCAGTCGTCACGACATGGCACAGCTTGAGGCAGGCGTATAGGCATGGAGATGTTGGTGGACGCACGAGACGCGAGAGGGATGCGAGAGGGTATACCGTGACGATGACAGTCGTTCGGTCGGATCGGTCCCGACTCGGAGGGAGTTCACGTGATTGGAATATCCCGGGCCGTGTCACTGTCAGCAAGAAGTCCAAGTTCAAGTTCAAACTTGCCCCCATGCAGTTGCCGTCATGCAGCTCGAGCCCGCTCCATATAGACCTGGCCAACTTCTCCATGCACATCCGTCGCCACCGCATGGAGCTCTCGTATGCATCAGAATCTGTGAGCACCCCTTCATCTGAGTCGGCCACAGAAATACACCCCATTAGCGGTGATTTTCCGACGTCCATGACACGGCTTCAAGAACTGGCGTCAGCACAATTACAGCTAGATGAATCACCCCCGCAAGATTGGTCTAGCATGTGTCCGAGTCGCGTCTTCGCGGTCTCGACGCGCAGAAGCCTATCGTCATGCCGAGTGATTACCTTCCCTCTGCGACCTTGCGTGCGTCCTTCGCCGTAACCTTCGGAGGATTCGGAGTCCTCCTTATGCGGCGCTCGGTCTTCGTATGAAGTGCGCACAGTACGACTCGGTATAAGTACTTCTCGCCTCGTCACTCTCAGCTGCAGAGTTCACCGGTCGCATTAGATCATGTTCACTCCTGCCCCTGCCGTTTTACTATCCGTCTTCCTCTGGGCGACGTCACTCACCAACGTGAAGGCTGCCGGACCCCGGGCGACGTGCAACGGTGAGTGCTAAGCCTACGACGCAGCACTGGCACACTTCCCTGGGCTGCACACTGACTCGCTGTCCCCCAGAACTGTACAGAATATCGTATGTTTGCGTGGCAAATGGGTTTTGATGGGTTCTGGTTGACAGATTTCCCTCTGTGCATGACAGGTGACACGTGCAGCACCATATACTCACGGTCGGGGGTCACTCCTTCGAAGCTTCAGTCGCTCAACCCGGGTATTCAATGTGAGATGTTCCACGCTATGCATATACACGATGAGGACTGAGCTTTCGCTCTCTAGGCAACTCTCTTACTCCGGGACAATCCATCTGCATATCGTGTAAGTGGAATAGGCACTGAAGGCTGGAATTGTTGTGCTCACAAAGTTCAAAGCGTATACGCCAGTTTGCACGGTCGACGTCACCGCGACTGGGACGTCTTGCGTGCCATTTGTCGCGTCCTACAACATCACCATTGCGGAATTCTACCAGCTCAACGATAACGTCGACAGTGCGTGTGACAACCTCGTAGTGGGGAGCCCAGTGAGTGGGCTGCGATATCATACGGGCTTTTTCTGACGCCGCCGCCTTCAGTACTGCGTGAGCACGGACGAGGCTTCCCAGGAAACACAGATCCGCTTTGCGACCAAGACTGGGCCGAATACACTGTGTTAAGCAAAGGCTACGGCTACAACCGCGTGGTCAGCCCGTACGACCCCTTCAGACCTCTGTGTACCGCCGTCGTCTACCTCGTGCCGTCAACCGTCTGCGTGCGCAGACACACGATTTCATCCTTGTTCTTTGCAAAGAGTTTGTGCCGAACCGTACCTGACAAACCATGACGAGCAGATCGCGGCGCGTCATATTGGGAGAGTCTAGACATCAACAACAGCCCGAAGCATATGAAGGTGTACGCTAGCATCCGCATCTACGAGCGCACCTCCTTTTCGCCTCCTTTTGACCCGCTGAACCCAACCCAATCAAGCACCATGTCGATGCCGCCTTCTTCGACGATCTCGCGGTCCTCACCAAAGAGCTTTCCTGACACCCTCACCCAGCAGCGCACACATCCTGCGCATAATCCGACTGCGCCTCGCAGCCCACTACACCCACTGGCTCGTCGGCAATGCCGTGGGCGGGCGGGCATCCCAGTCTTCGAGCCCGAGCACACCGGGCACGTCCTCAGGCCCAAGCTCTTCCCCCGGCGGCACAACAGACTCGACGTGCTGGAAGACTTGACACTTAGATATGCACAATGATCTAAAGTCAACGAGAGCACCTCATATATAGGATGAAGTCTATATGCCCGCATACCTCTCCGGTCCATATCTGCCAATGTTGCGAAGCTCACCGGAACCGGTAAAAAGTCCCGACGGATGCTGTTTGTGGCCCCGCTGTGCTGGCAGCGTGTCAAGCTTGTAACTTTGTGCGCTCATAATCGTTCGACGACCCTGGTGCCCGACATGTCGCAGAGTCTGCGGGAACGCCAACAGCGGGGTCTGGCACCGCGGAGAAAGGCTCTTGAGCAGAACAGTCCGCCGGTCTGCGCTTCGAAGGTACGGACGAGCCCAAGCCGCTCGTTTCTTGCTGCATCGGCCTGTCGGCCATTTTCTGAGTGATCCATTTTGATTGCGCACACGCACATGCCCATCGTCTTCACCTCGGTTTGCCCCGCACTTACACCCCCCCATACGCCGCACGATCTCATCTAATCAAATAAACGCTCAGCTGTGAGATAGCAACTTGGCAAGGAAATTGTACAATCGACGGCCAGCTGGTATTCAAGAGTGCCGCTGTGCGCGAGTCTCAGCCGCGCCGCGTCCTGCCACGCCGTCGCCCGCCCATAATGCCCGAGGAACGTTGTGCAGATTCGTCGGAGCGCCTGCGCTCGGCCTGCACGATGGTCGAGATTGATTCGCCCTTGCCTGCAGAGAATGTCAGCGAGCGGCATATTGTATGCAAGGGCGCACGTACAGGGACGGGGCTATACAACATGCTCCCGATCTTCGTGACATTGTGGCCATACAAATCCATCTTACCGTGAAGCACAAGGACACTAGTAATCGCGCGCAGCACTCCCGGTATTGGGCACGTAAACGTACGAGCCATAGGACTACACAAACTATGCCCAGAGCCTCCATAGCGGGCGGCGATGGGCACGATGGGCATCCATCAGCCAATGCAGAGGAGTTCCAGCTAGGAACTTGACGCAAGGATAGAAACTCCCGCGCCTGCTCCATCGCCGCCCCATACGCCCCAGTGCGTCCTCAAGATCTTCGGTGTACGCCCATCATCAGCGCGCTCCCACTCGAGATCGGCAATCCGCTCGCAGAGCACGTCCACAAGCACAATAGGCGTGTATGAAGACACAGGTGGGCGACTTGCGAAATGGGATTTGAGTGAAGTTGGTGGGCGCACATGTTCTCTGATCGTGGAGGAACCAGCATGAAACAGGTTGTGGTTGGCGACAACCGGGAAAGAGCGTCTATGCGACCGGTCAGTGGGTCTCGATGCCTGGGAGTGAGTGGACTGAGGTGAGGGTGTCGCATGGTGGTTGGCAAGCCATCGGCATGCGTCAACTTCCTTTATTGGCCGTCTCCTGTACATCGCGGAGCTGTTTGTCGCGTTAGGAAGGGTGACGCGCAGATCTCTGGCGTCCACGTCCCGAGACTGTTGAGCTGCTCCAGGAGGTGCAATTGGCAATCCGTCTCTTCGTGCGGCGGCCACTGCGAAGCAGCCCGCTTTGCGCGTCGAAGTCAAGAGTGAGCTCCTAGGTCGGTTACGAGCTTGGTTGATATTGACGAGAGGCTCGAGGATGGATAATGGAATGATGATGCTAGGGAGGACTGGTCAGGAAAGGCTGACAGTCGCAGCTCGACGACGTACGAGAGCAGCGGCGTAGGGCTGGACATAATGGATGTTGAACTCTCGCTGGCGGTGACCGCGGGGCTGCAGTTCTAGGGCGGAGGCAGCCGTTTCCGCCGGGAAACAGCGTGGTCGACGATGACCACTGGGAGCGAGCTGGGGAAGGCGACGCGGTCGATTCGATGTGGGCGGGGGCGGCTGGCAGAAGACTCATAGTATGGGCCATACAAAGTGTGCGCGCCCTGCATATGCATGCACGACGAGTGGGTGGGATGACTAGAACAAATTCTGTACACGTACGTCGCAGGTACCACGTAGCCAAAACCGACTACGGCGTGTGCTTGTCGCTTCCTATATCCTCCACGGCGTTAACTGTCACCATCTCATCTTAATGGGCGCACCGTCTTCATTATTCCGATGTCGACGGGAGGTGAGGAAAAGCGCCTTGAACAGGTACTAGAGACTCGTACTGATGACGTCACGGTGCTGCGGAGTTCGGGTGGCGGTGCAGCCCGCAAACACTGCCTCAAACAACGCCCTTTTTTCACACCTCTTCGACATCAACTACTCAACCATGCAAACATTCAAGATCATCGTGAAGGCGCTCCTCTTCAGACTTGAACAACATAAAGTCCCCTCCATCGACAGTGAGTTGCTGGAGTATCAGAACCCATTCCATGCTCATCATGATTCATATCAAAGGCAATCAGTCATCTTATGAAAATCCATCGCAAACCAGAGCTACCCTTGTCACATCCCTTGCACTTTTGCGTGAGATTGGTGAACTCAGTGTGCAAGTGCCGTACATCAAGGGTGCTGCTGGGGTACTACTGAGAGTCATTATGATCAGTGATGTGTGTTTGCCCCTCAGTTGCCCAGTCATGCCTCAGATCACAGATGCTTAGTACCACAGGCACTGAATGCCAACAAGGCTCAATTGAATGAGATGGATTACAATATATCAGAGCTAGCCAAACTTCTGGATGAGGCTACTACTTATGCTAAAGGCCATAGCTGGACAGTTCCTCCAGATCTGCAGCATACTTTGGAACTGTGGCCCCAGTATGTTCAACTCCAAACTCTTGTCAGCCTTCATAGAATCACACAGAACACTGATCACAATGCTTATTCATCAGGGAACTCAAGAGCATTGAGAACATACTGGTTCAATACAAGAATGAAAAAAAGAAAATATTGCCTCTCCGTTTGTTAGATGGAGGTTCAAAGAAAAGAATCAGCTACTGCAATAAAAGGCTCAACTATCTTACCAACAGCTATCAGGTATGATTCACTCAAATGCACACTCTTTTATAGCAACTAATGCTCAGCAGGCATCTATGTTATTCTCAGTCAAAGCTAATGCAGATTTTGATTCTCAGGTATGCTTGATGATAATGATGTATCTATGGTCAGGAAAGTGATACTATCCCAAAATGTAGCCTCTCTTAACCAATCCCAGGTATATTCTTCTACATTTATATAAATTGTATAATCTCATGATTTTACAGGGCCAATACTAAAATCCCAGCTTATTCTCCTACTTTCTATGGACGTGACAGCCATATGATGGTGATACTGGATTTGTTAAATGATGCCAACAAATTGCCTGTTCGAATAGTAATTATTGGTACAGGTGGAATTGGAAAGACCACTTTGGCTTTGGCAATCCTTCATCACCCTACAGTGGTACAGAAGTTCCATGAGAGAATTTATTTCATCTCATGTGAAGGATGTCTTTCCATATCTATGCTGATGAATGAGATAGCAGAAGCGCTGGGCATTCAAAATAATCCAGATAGTTCATTAAAAGAACAAGAGATACTTTCATATCTAGAGTCTTCCCCCAGCTTGCTGTGTCTAGATAATTTTGAAACTTTATGGAATACTGAATCCCAAATCAAGCACACAGTCACTGTGTTACTGCAAAAACTGGGTTCTATCTTATATGTTTCTCTGTTAATCACCACAAGAGGTTTGGAATGTCCAGAGGGCATTGTTTGGTCAAAGCCAGTCTTGCCACCTTTACAGCCACTGAGCTTTCAAACCTCTCAGAAAGTATTTCAACATATATCAAGCAAATGGGATGAGTGGGCAGACAGATTAGTCCAAGCTGTGGAGGGGCTTCCTCTAGCTCTTGCAATTGTTGCTAATCTTGCTCAATCACAAGAATGTCAATTCCTGTGGCAGCAATGGGAAGAGATAAATATTAAAATAATTGAACGAGGGAAAGGACATCGTCTGGCAAGTCTTGAGACTTCAATTGCATTGTCTATTGAAGGATATTGTCTAAAATCACTTTCTCCTGGTTTGATTATTTTGAGTTTATTGGGGATGCTCCCTGGTGGCTTAGCTATAAAAAGGTTGAGTTCTTTCCAAAATCTGTTTTCAGATACTCAGGGCACAACAGAGAGTGTGAATGCTCTTTTGAGGAGTGGTCTTGTATATCAGTCATTTGATACTTTGCATGTGCACCCTTTGATTCGTTATTACAGTCAAGAGCACCTTCCACTATCAGTAGAGCATATGAACTTGCTCAAACAACACTACATTGAGTCCACTCTAAAAGATGAAGACCATACTGCTGTATCCACAGAACAATTGCTGGAGTACAAAAATACGGGATATATCTTATTGCACTGTTTAAAAACCCATGTTCCTGACATGACTCTTGTGAAGGCTATAAAAATTTATTCTTGGCTTACTGTTGCAGAGACAGGGTCATTTGTGCCAGAATTATTTGAATTACTAGAAAAAAACAAAGGTGTTACGATTACTATAATCGTTTATTTAATCCACAGGTCAGGCTTTTCGTCGCACATTTTTATGAGTCGCTCTAGGAAGTTGACTCCCACGGTCAAGTCGCGTCGTAACTCCTGCCTAATATGGTATATCTCTGTCAGCTTTGATCCCTAGGTCTCTTTTGCACATATGAAGTATGAAAAGTGTCGCGTTTACGACAGTATTTTGCAATTTCTGGGCCAATGAGTACAGATATGAGCGTAATTTTGAGTGATCTAAGCTTACAAAGCAAGTGTTCATACTTACTATTTTTGGTAGTACTTTCCCACGGTACTCAAAATGTACCGTATTTGGGACCTGGGGACTATGATATGAAGAGACCTCATAGAATAGCCTATAACAATGTAGAAGATCCTTTGAAGCAGCTTCAAATTGTATATATATCTGTGTTGCCATTTGAGTTACCATATATGGGCATAGGAATGGCCACCCGGGTGTTTACGGCCATCGAGGTGTCGCACTTTCACAAGTGCGACACCTGGATGGCCGTAAACACCCGAGGTGGGACCAAAGATGGTATATTATTCCCACGGGTTCAGAACAGTCCATATCTTGGCCAATTCTTATTCAATCAAGACAATCTTGGTATCACTGGACTTGTAAAATTCAGTACTATCTAATCATGTTCTCCATGAGTCTACAGGAGGGTTGTATAACCTTCATTTCATATATTCATTACTTTATATACGGAATATATAGAGTTGTTATTTCAATTGCCATTGTAAAATGATCATAAGTCCTCAGTATAATAGAACAATGTACCATACTCTATGTTTGTGTTTTATACCATTTTTATCTAGGTCAAAGGTACACATATGCAACAGTATGTAATAAAGTCATGCAATATCTGTCAGAACTGCATACATTTTATGTTCTCTTTGTTTTTGAATTAAACATTTTGCAATATATCTTTCACTGTGTCTCCCAGACTTTATGAGAGTAGATGACGCTCCCATGCAGAATAGATTACCTCTCTGGACCTTTCAAAGTCTTTGAGCTGTTAGAATTACAGACAGATGGGTATGAAACTATTGCTGAGCATGCTAGGTTGGAACTAACTATAGGATCTGTTAGTACCAGGTGAAGTACATGAAACTATACTAAATATATACTTGCATATGTCACATATCACAATTCTGGTTCCACACATAGCCAGACTGGAGCCTGTGCTCTTTCTACAGAAACCAAACAGCATATGTTAAAGGTATAATTTATCTGAGCCTAATACACTGAGTAGAGAATATAGTGGCTTAGCATCTGTTGTTATCATATGTAATATTTAAGAAAAGTAAAGAATGATTATAGTGATTGTACTGCCATGCTTGCAATGGCCACTGACCCCAAGTTTTATCTCCTGAATGTATTATGGACTACCAACTGGACTGGGGTAATTGCTTGAATGACTGTGGAAGCCTTTCACAGGCACATTCAATCTTTACAAAGGCCTTGAAATATGCAAAAGAACAAGAAAATGAAATATATCAAGCAAAACTTATGCTATGCTTAGGTCGATTTCATGGTGGTCGCTGTGAATATGATCTAGCTCGTTCATTTTTGACACCTGCCATACATATTTATGAGAGGCACAATCTTTTTGAAGGGCAAGCACTTATCTTCTCTCACTTAAGTGTGATCTCAAGAATGCAATTTCTTCTTCAGGATGCTAAAGAATGTGCTATGAGATCTATTGAGTTATTTGATCAGGCTGAAAGTAAAAATTATTCTGTTGGTTATTCTTGGATAGCCCTAGGTCAGGTATATAGGTTGGAGGAAAACCTTGATGAAGCAAGATTATATTTTCATAAAGCTTTGGAGATTTTCACAAAATCAAATAGCCGAAGTGGAAAAAGCTCGGCATATGAATCACTTGGAATTTCCTATATGGTGGAAAGAAGATTTGAAGTAGCCAAAGATTATCTTTCAAAATCACTACTGTTACACAGACAGACCAATAGTTTCGAGTCTGCGAACTATGTGTTAGATTTGTTAGGGTTTGTTCATGTAGAAATGAAGGAGTATGAAACAGCACTAGGCTTCTACCAAAAGGCTGTAAAGATTCATCAACGCCATAATGACACAACCAGACAGGGTACATCTCTTTGTGGTATAGCAAATGTGTATCTAAATCAAGGGCTATACATAGATTCAATCAATTATGTGAATCAGGCCATTGCACTGCATGAATCCTGTGGCAACATTCGGAGATTAGGAGAAGACTTACAACTATTGGGCAAAACATATTACTTTATGGATCAACCAGATAATGCCAGAGACTGTTGGGAAAAATCTATTACTATACACACAAAAGTAAATAATTTAGAGTCACTTGCATATACAACTATGGCAATTGGCTGGATCTATTTTGATGAAAGGAAGACAGAAAAAGCATGTAAATATTACTCACAGGCATTGGCACTCTGTGAGAAACATGGCTACTCAAACATACATGCCACTGTCCTGAGATCTCTTGGAAGAACATATGTAATTGATGGAGAAGTTGATATGGCCATACAATGTTTTGAAAAGGCCTTGAAGGTCCAAGAAAAGATTTATGACCCAATATCAAATGAATTTGTTATTGATATGTTATCTTTGTTGAAATCTGAAGATGAGGGTGAAGAGGGTGACTAGGGGGGGCGATGGTACATCAATCTATGGGGTAATGTTATCTTGAATTATCAGGACAATTGGTGTAACAGATTGTTTCCTAGGTTGTTTTGGTGTCTTTCTTCTTCTTCTTTGTTTATCAAGTAGCTTCTAGGTCACATGGTATATCTTCCCTCTGTACCAAGCTTTACTAAGGAGATAAAAACATATGTGTTGATCCAGATCTATGATGATATACCCGGTGTCGTGCGAGAGTGTGTTTTGATACAAACTCTCGAGTCAGAGGGACCTGGATTTTCTAACTTCTCGAGGCCTTCTCTGTTGTTCGTGGGATTAGCTAGTTGTCCTTGTAGCAGGGATGTAATGTCCGCAACTGCACAGCCTATCACAACGAAACTCCGATAAAATAACAAGGTAAACCTGTCGGTCTACCTGGCGAACCTAGAAAGTAGGGCTGAGTCAATCAGCAAGCGTAAATGTGATGGTCGAACCGGCAACGATGGAACAAGATGAGAGCGAGTGAAATTCAACAAGCTGAGCTAGACGAATGCGACAACGACGAGCAGCGACTGGGTTCCTGTCCTGGCTTCAGCCAACCGGGTGTTGGGCTTACGACAGCGAGGGCGATAATACTGACAATGACGGTAACGATGACTTCTGCCAACCGGATGTTGGGCTTACGACGACGGCGATAACTGTTGTCGTAGAACGTACATTACTTACTTACAATCACTTCTTCGTACATATCCTCTATACTCATACTTTTGACGCTCGTTACCTAATCACGGACAACTCGTATAGTCGCCATACGCGCCACGTCGCCCCTCAGTCTCTTCTACATTCGACTGAGGGTGAGCACCGTTCCTTTCTGCCTCGCTAGGCATATCTAACTCTCTACCTAGTTACCTTTGGTCACTAGGTACACATCTATTCAATTTAGTCTCTTCTACATTCGACTGAGGTTACCTTTGGTCACTAGGTCACTAGGCTTCTGCCGCCTTCGCTGCGTTTAGGTTATGGGCCCTGAGCCGACACACTAGCTGTTGAGCCTACCCCAACCAAACCTTCCACTCCTTTGAACCCAAGTCTCAAGAGATGGCCCCGACGAGTCCATCAGGCAGTCAGAGCTCGAACACGGGCGCTCCGCCGGGCGGGGGCAACCCAGACCCGAGCACCGGCGACTCGAAAACAGACGCACCGACGCACTGGACACTCACGGCGTCGGACTTCGATAGCACACGCTACACCAACCTCTTCCGTCTCCCCCACAAACTCACGCCGACAAATTACATTGCATGGAGCACCAACATCCAATCCGCTCTCGACACTGTCGACCTCTTCGACTACGCGACCGATACCGTCCCGTATCCGGACCCGAGCTCATATCCGAAGCAGTCCAACACGTGGCGCCGAGTCAGCGCACTTGTCAAGACGATACTGACGTCGAATATGACGGAGGAGGTGGTCGCCCAAGTGGCTCATCTTTCGTACGGTGCAGAAGTATGGGCAGAAGAACGCAGGCTGTTCTCCGGGCAGACGCTCACCGATTGGACGTTGACGATCACGTCACTGGTGACGACGAAATACGTTGAGGGCGAGGATCCCACGGCACATATCGCAAAGATGAAGGCTTTCCGTCGCGACCTCGTGCTCATGGGCCGAGATGTCGACGACGAGATATTCGCCTGCTTCATGCGGATCTCCATGCCGCCATCGTGGAACTATGTCTTCTCCGGCCTCCCCGATCACTACCTGTCCACGGAAATCGAGCGCCGCATCAAGGACGAGCACGGAGTCCGAACGAACCAGGCAACGACGGCGACTGCATACAGCGCCGCGTTCGCACGACGCGGAGGCAAACCGCGACGGACCCCCAAACCCGGGGAGTCTGTCTGCACGAACTGCAAGAACCCCGGCCACACGCACGCCGATTGCTGGTCGAAGGGGGGCGGATCTGAAGGGAAAGGCCTAGGCCGGAACCGTAGGAAGAAGAAGGACAGCACGAAGGACGACGCGAAGACGAACCAGGCGACCGAGCAGGCTAATCAAGCCACCGAACAGCCGGTCAGCGCCGACGTCGACCTCGACCAGCTCACATTCATGAGCGCGCCCTACATCTCCCGGTTCTCGTGGATCCTGGACAGCGGGTCGACGACGCACATATGCCGCGACCGCGCCGCATTCACCTCGTTCACGCCGAAGCACAGTATCATCAACGGCATCCAGACCGGAGTACCCCCGCTAGAAGTTATCGGCACGGGGACTGTCCAGGTCATATCGTCTGTCCAAGGCGCACGCGACCGCATCGTCACACTCGAGAACGTCAACTATTGTCCGACAGCGCGCAATAACATCGTCTCGCAGCCGCGGATGGACCTCAAGGGCCTCCGCATCGTCACGCACAATGGCCACGTCGCCGTGCAGAAGGCGAACGGCTTCGTCGTCATGGAGGGCTGGTTACGCCAGAACCTCTACGAGCTCAACTGCGTCATCGCGCCACCGACGCGACTCACTTCCACGCCCGACGTCTCATTCATCGCGTCCGCATCCAAGTCCAACATTGATCTATGGCACCAACGTCTCGGTCACCTCGGCGAGTACAGCATCCGCCTCCTCAAATCGAAAGGCCTCGTAACAGGGATGGATCTCCACCCTGAAGGTGCGCTCGCACCGTGCGATGGCTGCGCGAAGGGGAAGAGCCCGCAGGCGCCCTTTCCGAAGGAGGCAGCAAACCGCTCGAAGGCCCGTCTCGAGCGCCTGCACATGGATCTTCAAGGACCGTTCGACGTATCGAACGCGGGCTACACATACACGCTCGCCGTCGTCGACGACGCCACACGCAAGGGCTGGAAGGAGTATCTCAAGCAGAAGAGCGACACCGCCGACGAGATCAAGGCGCTCATCGCACGCCTCGAGACGCGCACAAGCGACAAAGTCAGGATCGTCCGAACAGACGGCGGAGGCGAGTTCATCAACACGGACTTGCAGGACTGGTTCAAGAGCAAGGGGATCACGCACGAGCGATCCGCGCCATACACACCTCAGCAAAACGGCGTCGCGGAACGCTTCAACCGCACGACGCACGAGCTGGCGCTCTCGATGCTCAAGGGCGCGAAATTATCCAACGCGTTCTGGCCCCAAGCACATGAATATGCGAACCATGTCCGCAACCGCAGCCCGAACCGCTCGCTCTCTAGCCCACTGGTCACGCCCAACGAGGCATTTTACGGCACGAAGCCCGATCTTTCAGCACTGCGATCGTTCGGCGCTCGCTGCCACGTCCGCATACCGCCCGCTCAGCGCAAGAAGCTCGACGAGCACGCGTATGAAGCAGTATGGTGCGGATTCGAGCGCGGTTCTCGAGCATACAAGGTGTGGGTACCATCGAAACGTCAGTTTCGCACCTCGCGCGACGTTGTTGTCTATGAAGACGTGCTCGCGCGTGAGGATGACGACGACGCACCACGCGCGTCGGCTGTTCCGAGTGAGGGGGTGAGACCAACTGCGCCGCCACCTGTGCCGGAACGCGAGGATTCCACTCGCAACATGCCGAAGACGCCTGCCGTCAATTCTGACGACCCAAACACCGGCGCCGAAGAACCCGCAGCTCAACCACCTCTCTCGCCTCTTCCAGCTCTCACACCTTCACCTCCGAGCACACCAGCAGCACCTCCTGCCGACGATCCACAACCCCGACGCACGACTCGTATTCAGCGCCCATCCTGGTACAAGAAAGCCGCCGACGCTACGAATGCGCGCGACGCAGCTGCGAAGGCCGACAACAAGGCCCTACGCGACGCGCGCGCTGCTCGCAAGCAACTACGCGACCAAGCTCAGCTCCAGGGGGTGGCGGATGCGCAGGATGACACGACAACGGAAGACGCGGACCCGTCATCGACAGAGGTCATCGCGCACTTCGCGTTCGTTGCCGTCTATGAAGGGAGGATTCCGGCGAGCTTCAAGGAGGCAACTGCAGGCGCTGATGCGCCGCAATGGTGGACGGCAATGGGAGAGGAGATGAGCATGCACGAGAAGCGAGGAACCTGGGTCGTGGTGGAGCTACCGCCGGGAAGCTCAGTCATAGGGTGCCGATGGGTCTTCGACATCAAGTTTGGCCCGAACGGCGAAATCCTGCGCTGGAAAGCACGCCTAGTCGCCCAAGGTTTCTCCCAGATTCCCGGAGTGGACTTCGACGATACGTACTCGCCAACCGTCCGTCCCGAGTCACTGCGCATCTTGCTACACCTCGCCAAGGTTTGCGGATGGGTGCGCGGACAGGATGACGTGACAGGTGCATTCCTTCACAGCGACGTCGACCACACTATTTATATGCGCCAGCCCCCGGGATTCGACGACGGGACAGACCGCGTCCTCTGCCTGCAGCGCAGCCTTTACGGACTTAAGCAGGCGTCCCGCCTCTGGCACAAGTACATGAACGAGAAACTGGCGACAGTCTCGTTCCTTCCGACCGAACAGGACACCGCAGTCTACACTCGATCGTCCAACGGGAGTCATGCTATCCTCGCAGTCCACGTCGACAACTTCCTCAGCTTTGCGGATTCCGCAAAGGAGCTGACGCGCGTGCGCGGAGAGCTCCACAGCCTCTTTGAGATGAAGGAAGAGAACCCCGACTGGATGCTAGGCTTCCAGCTCATCGACGACGCGGCTACCAATACGGTCTCCATCTCGCAACGGCAGTACATCGAGAGTCTTCTCAAGCGCTTCAACATGGACAAATGCAAGCCGCGGGACGTCCCAATGGATCCCAGCGTAGTCCTTTCGAAGTGGGACGCACCCGAGACGACCGAGGAGATCGAGCGCATGAAGACGGTCCCGTATCGCGCACTTACAGGCGCTCTCCTCTGGCTCTCTGTCATCTCGCGTCCCGACATCTCATTTGTCACTTCCAATCTATCGCAGTTCAACGCCAATCCGGGCGAAGTACACTGGCATGCAGCCCAGAACGTTCTCCGGTACTTGGCGGGGACTCGCGACGTGCGCCTGGCCCTCGGCGGCACGTCTGGTGACTCCGACAGCTTACTCTGCTCTGTCGACTCGAATTGGGCTCGAGATATCGATGACCGTCGTTCGACATCGGGGTTTGTCTTTCAGATGGGCGACGCGACGGTCTCCTGGTCAACAAAGAAGCAACCTACTGTGGCCAAGTCATCCACTGAAGGCGAGTACATGGCACTTGCGAACGCCGCGAGCCAAGGACTCTGGCTTCGACGCTTCCTCATCGAGATCGGCGTACCCGGCATCGAGGAGACGCCAACGGTCGTTCTTGTGGACAACCAAGGTGCCATTGACCTCTCGAAGGAATCTCGCTACCACTCACGCACGAAGCACATTGATGTTCAACATCATTTCGTCCGCGAGCGAGTTGCCGACGGTACCTTCGTGGTTCAGCACTGCCCAACGGGCCTGATGCTTGCAGACGGGCTCACAAAGCCTCTCGCACGTGTCAAGTTCCAGGAGATGGTGGATGGACTCGGACTCGTTCGTGATTGAGGGGGTGTGTTGTCGTAGAACGTACATTACTTACTTACAATCACTTCTTCGTACATATCCTCTATACTCATACTTTTGACGCTCGTTACCTAATCACGGACAACTTGTATAGTCGCCATACGCGCCACGTCGCCCCTCAGTCTCTTCTACATTCGACTGAGGGTGAGCACCGTTCCTTTCTGCCTCGCTAGGCATATCTAACTCTCTACCTAGTTACCTTTGGTCACTAGGTACACATCTATTCAATTTAGTCTCTTCTACATTCGACTGAGGTTACCTTTGGTCACTAGGTCACTAGGCTTCTGCCGCCTTCGCTGCGTTTAATAACGACAGTAACTTCAGCCAACCGGGTGTTGGACTTACGACGACGGTGATGACGATGATGATGACTTCTGCCAACCGGGTGTCGGGCTTACGACGACGGTGATAACGACAGTAACTTCAGCCAACCGGGTGTTGGACTTACGACGACGGCGATGACGATGACGATGACGATGACTTCTGCCAACCGGGTGTTGGGCTTACGACGCGGCGATAACAACAGTAACTTCAGCCAACCGGGTGTTGGACTTACGACGACGGCGATGATGATGACGATGACTTCTGCCAACCGCCGCCGGGTGTTGGGCTTACGACGACGGCGATAACGACAGTAACTTCTGCCAACCGGGTGTTGGACTTACGACGACGGCGATGACGAATACGACGGCGATGACGACAATGACTTCAGCCAACCGGGTGTTGGGCTTACGACAACGGCGATGACGATGACGACTTAACTGCGATGGTGCCAACCGGATGTTGGACTTAATACGATAATGCTGCGATAGTTGAGGTGCCAACTTTAGATGATATGTTTCACTGAAGAGTACCCGTCCGTTGATACACCTGGTTCTGCGGTGTGCGGAGATCTCACTTCAATTTTCGAACTTTCGTCAAGTCGAGAGTTTCGCTTCGGAGTCACCTGACTTTGGAATTTGGCCAGCAGTTTCCGAGGTTTCAACCCAGTCACTTCCGAACTTTCCGAAGTCACGTGACTTCGGATTCCGAACTCGCACCGGTCTCGGCCCGCTAGCACAGCCTCCACGGATCTTTCCGAAGCGCCCGCACGTGATTTGGTCCAGACTTCACAAGCCCATCATCATCAGACACGCCCCAAACGTGATCCAGAGTCGAAACACTCACAGATTGTTGGGCCATGCCGCATCTAGGCCATATCCACTCCAGAACATTGCCCCCTCGTTCCCAGTATTGTCCCCTCCATTCCGACCCTACCTCAAGCCCTCCAGATGTGGTTCGCTGCATTTCTAGCTGCGTTGAACCGCTATGCAACACAATACTTCGGAACTTCGGACGATAGCCGCAGCGACTTCGGAACGCGTTCCGAAGTTAGGCGCACATTCCCACTGTGGAGTCCCTTATGTTTCATTGTCTTAGGTTTCATGACTACTCTTCTCAGGCTTCCTAGCAATGGCGTTCGACTTACCGTTTGCTTGCGACTTACTCATTTCTTGTGATCTTGACCCACTTGCTTCGTGTTTCGTTCTACTTATGCTCTTGTTTGTTCGCACGGTTGTATATTACTTCGGACTCACTCGTAGTATATATAGGACTTGTCAGTACAATATTCTGGATCATATCATATGCCCCCTTCTTCCCCCTCATAGTGAGACTCACGCTAGAGACTCTCCTCGACCTCTCGCATTGTCAAAGCGTTTCTGACTTTGCACCTTTCGACTTCAACTTCGACTTCGCCTTCGCCGCACGCCGCACGTATAGTATTTGACTTCGACTTCGGATCTCGACTCCGACTTCGACTTCGCCTTTGACGCACGTATCGTATTCGCCTTTCGTACCCTCCTTTGTCATTCAACTTCGACTTCGACTCCATCCTTGACCCAATCACTTCGGCACTTCGGCTCCATCACTTCGGCACTTCGACTCCATCACCTCGGCACTTCGGAACCACGGCATTCAACTTCGACTTTGCCTACGTTGCACGACCACTCGACACCCCGCAGATCGTAACATCCCCACACTTCCTCGTCCTTCCTAGTTTGGATCACTCCCGAACTCACTGCTATCACGCTACGACCACCCCATTCCCACTTCGGAGACGCTCCCGGAGACTTTGGGACCACTGACGACTCGCCCCTCACACAACGGTACCGTGCACTGTGCTCTAGGGATAGGTATACAAGACATTACCGCCCTACTACCGGCTGGTACCCATCACCGTCAAGGATCGAGGGTCCTTCTTTAAATACTATTCCAAAACTGTCTGACTAATACATGGCTATGTACAAAAGTGACTCATACTGACTCCAAATGACTCCTCCTGACTGGGTATGACTCACTCTAAGCGTGACTCATTCTGACTAGGAATGACTCATCCTGACTCCTTGGAATGTTCTGGGACATTCTGGGAAGCTTGGCAGGAAAAATGATGAAGGAGTGTGGAAGGGGCAGCCTAATCTGCTGACCCGGAATCTGAAGAAATCGTGTGGCTAGCTATCTCGGATAACCGGCAAAACACAAAAGAGACGCGGAAATGCGAGTCTTTTGGGACAATGAAGGGATAAAAATATAGCGGGCCAATCTGGAAAGTGGGATCTACAATACAGAGTAAAAGATTGTGTGTTTGTGTAAGAGATAACGGAAAAATGAGTGTGAGATCAGAGTTCTGGCTCTGGTGACATAATTGATACAGATCTAGAAGGTGAAATCTATAATACAGAATGAAAGATAGTGTCCGGGTGTACAAGATAGCCTGAAATGAATGTGAGATTAGAGTCCGTGCTCTAGTGGGCATGTCCTGTTCTGCCAAACCGTGCCCGCATCCTTCTCCACGCTGCCTGCAGTGCTACAACTGGGGTACGCATCCGTTGGTGAGGCCTGTGCCGTGGGCGAGGGATGTGGGCCCACTCGGCAGCGATCCACAGGCTGATGTCCTCGAGATGGTCATGCGCGCGCACCGCAAACCGCACTCTCTGCCCACTGATCTCCTCAATCTCCCCCAATCTCCCCACCATCTCCTCCGGCTCGTCTCCCGCGTCCCAATTCCGCAGGTGCACGCGGTCTCCAGTGCGTAGCCGAGGGTGCCCTGGGCTGCTAGCGACAGCCCAATGGACCCTTGCTGCTTCTTGCCTCTGCGCATCGTGGGCGTACAATGGGCGATAACGATGATCGGGTGGGGGAAGGGCGGCGTGCTGTGGGGCAAAGTAGGAGGGCGGCAGATAGATGTGGGAGTCGAGGGTGCCGGACGAATAGAGGGACATGGAGGAGGTGCTGGCCGCCGGGAGCGCAAACACGAGTGACGAAATGGCGCTTCCAGGTGGGGACGGAAACATGATGCCGGAATCGGGGACTGACTGGCTCGAAAAGAGCGAGGACGTGGCCGAAGAGGAGCTGTATGACGAAACGAGCGACATGGCTGATGGTGCGTGGAGGAAAGACTGTGTTTGAGCGAGAGCTGCCATTCTTGAAACGAAATATATTACTGCGCGCTTCGCCGTCGGCTTCTGGGCTATGTCCTTTCGTCCGCGATATGAGGTGCTGATGGTGGCGACTTTACCCAATTTGGTATACAACCATGTCAAATCGTGACACCGGGCATCCATTGAGATGGGATGTTAAAATGACACTGGATCATTCTTTAAGATCAATCAGTGGAATCAAACTGTGTGCATTGGAAAAGTCACTTTATTGAATGGTCTCCCATTGCCAAGCCACATTGTCCCACTGGCCTGTCTCAGTAATTATTAGCTAAGTGACTCCTACCTATGCTATCCATAGCTTTGCCATGCCAAAGATAGTGTTTTGCACGGGCGAACCCATGGATGTCTCAGGGTCTACCCACATCTCTACCCGTGCCAGGTCATACTCACTGCATAAGGGTATCCCCCGCATTTCGAGAGAGAAAGGAGCACTCCACAACGAGCCAATACCACCTGTTGTACGTCCATCCCTTCAATTTGTACTCAAAATACACAGATTCCTCCACTTGTTATTACGATGGAGTGATATCACTAGCGCTAGCCACACATTTCAGATATTGCCTTCACAGCGACAATCATACGTCAAATTTTCCATCTAACTCTACAATTCCGACTTGCCACATACCTCGTATATTCATCCCTCACGTCCCCCTCATACCCATTGTGATATCTAACCCACACCGTCCATGTTTTGGATTGTATTTGTCTTTCTATGTCAGTGTCCGTACGATACAGATTTTGACTTGTTTGTTGTACAAATAGTTCTCGAGCGTACAATGGCAATAACATGTTACTATTACACCTCGTAGTCAGGATCTCGAAAGAGTCTCCTGAAGTGGTTTGACTTCACCACGATCCATCGCTTTTAACTCTCAATGCTCGACCTTCAACCCACGACCCACACCGCTGTACCAATATCAATATGAATATCGCAACCCTTGACAAATCCCCTACGCCTTTGAAAATATCCCCACCTCACTCCAATATCTCCTTCGACACCCCCACACCTTCAACGCAGAGCATTGGACTATACGTCCCTCTGATCCTTCGTCACCTCGCCGTATCTCTCAAACTCAACTTCAAATTATCTATTGCCACCCCTACGTAAATCCCCTTTGTCTTTCGAAATAGTCCACTCGTCCTCTTCGACATTCCTCACTTCTGCAATACGTTCTTGGGAGCTCGCCCGTTGCAACTCCATTGCTGCATCATTTCGGTGATCAGTATCGTGTCTTATTGTTCTTTCACCTGGTCTTTTGTGCCCTCCGATTCAGATACAGGTCTCTGTCACCCACTCGTACACCAAGGAGGAGGTTGTGCGTAGTCCCGGGACCCTGACTGCTCTCCCTCAACCTGATACGTCCTTCACTGCGCTCTGAGGACTGGATTCAAAAACATATCCGCCTCACTACCGGTGATACGCCTCGCTCCGCGCTGCGAGGCAATCGTTACGGAATTTTCGCACTTTCGTCAAGTCGACAGATACGCAATTCCGAAGATCGCAGCGTCACGCAGCAGTGCTCCGACCGTCCGATTGGTTCCTCCAACCGCTCGCAAGAGCCAGAGTTCCGACCGTTGGAGTCTCGCAGAGCTGTCGTGCAATCGGAATCATGCCTTGGACACCACGCTCGGACCAGAAACTTCGTCGCACACATCACACGCAGTCATCCGACCCCTCACTCATTGTTCCGACTGCCGCCACGAGACCTCGAGCACAGCGTCTCCCACAGTTGTCACAACGCTTCGGAATTCCATCAGACATTTTGATCATCGAGATCGTTGTTTCAGCACATGCACCACGCCTCTCCGACGTCTCTGCGACTTCCGAGTACCCCCACGGTCGCGCCATTGTCCTCCGACCATTGTCTAGCCCAGCTCTCGAGTTTGCGCCACATTCCTTCGATCCCGATCGTTCTGCGGTCGGACCAGCGCTCCGATTATCCCTCCACAGTTCCGACCATTGCACACGTAGTACCGGATCATTCTTCCGACTGTTCGACGAGTCGCAAGATCGCAACACTCACCTGCGACCCCCTTGCAAGTCGGAGTGCATTCCATCACTCGCCACACCTCCATTGTCTCCTTTTCTGGTCGTATTGTCTTGTTCAACATTGTAGGATGTCTCTCCCACACTTCTTGACAGCGCAGATCGTTTTCCATGCGCTTGCACTGCCCTTCTGACAGCGCTGATCACTTGCTCTACATTGTCCTCTACAGCCTCGCAGACCTTCTGATATGTCCTATTGACTCTCCTCCATTGTCTGTACCATGTGCGACTTGCGCACCATCGTTTGCTTTTGTTCTGACTGTTTACTTTGTTCCGACTTTATTCTCGATCGGACTCGTACTGTAGCGGTCGAGACATATAAATAGCGGTCGCATCCATACTGCAATACAGATTCGGTTCGCCCCGCACGGTTCAGATCTCATTCGACGCCCATAACGCCTCGTCTCTATCGTATAGTTAGCTCGAGGCTAGCTCTGTCGCCTTTGCCTTTGCCTTTGTCTTTGTCGTCGTCGTCCCGCACTCAGCTTATCGTTCTCCTCGCTCTCATTGTGTTCCATCGTCGTCCCATTAGCCGTTGCCCTCGCACTTCGTTGCTCCGACCGTCTTGCGACATCGGAGATCGCAGTCGCGTTCCGCTCGTCCCGCAGCGATCACAACATCGATTGGCATGCTCGCACCACTCATTCCTATCTTCCGACCACCGCCCCCACTCCTCCGATCGTCCACACGCCTCTGCGTCATTGCCTGCACGACTCATCGTTGCTCCGACCGTCTTGCGACCTCGGAGATCGCAGTCTTGACTCTGTCATCTCGCAGCGGTCGCAGCCTCAATCGCACCACTCGCACCACTTGTCCACACATTCCGACCATTGCATCTGCGCCTCCGGCCCCTCATTGACGACTCTCCGACCGATCACGCATTCCGACCAGCACATCCGATCGCACACCTCCCCATACTCGTCGGAGACGCACTCTGATTGTCTTCGGGACCCTGACACTCACTCGCACACATCACGGTACCCTCACCAGCGCTCTAGGGATCTGGTATCTGACACATTACCACCCTACTAGCTGTGGGTGCCCATCACCGGTTGGACACCCATCAATGTGTCCCTGGAGCTAATCTAAAGGACAGCAACAAGGCTGATAAAGAGTCGGGAAGAAGGGAGGCCCCACCGAGCTCAAGGAGTCCTCCAGTGTCAAGTGAGAGCGATGAAGCAATGTTGACCCCGCCACCCTGCACGACTTTGAGATCCAGGTGCGCCGCGACTTCGCCGGCCCGGGCCCGTACTCTCCCATCTCCCTCCCGACGCCCGCGCCTTCGCCGTTCGCACACCCCGGCGCCAGCACGGCGTTGAGCGTCCCGTCGTTCGGGCACCGCGCGTCGCCCGGGGCCGCGCCCATCATGATCCCGAGCCTGACGATCACGTACCCCTCGCCGGCCTCGCCGCCTGACACCCCCGAGACCTCCCTCACATTCCGCGTTGAAGTCCCACGTGTACTCCCGTCGACCCCGCTCGACTCTGCGCAAGGCGAGGAGGTTGTCATCTTATGAGCTGCGGTCGTGTGCAGCCCGATTTCCGCAGGCGTGGAGGGGGTCATGTTCTCGTCGCGCCCGATAACCGCCTAGTGCGCCCAGTTTGCCTACGCTACATTGACGATCCTCCTTGCTCATGTGGTCATGCTGTCCTGTATGTGCTTGCTCGTCTGCTCCCCTCCTAATGGCAATTTTATCTTTGTACTATATGACACGTATATCCAGTTCACACTTGTCAGGTAGCCTATCCCGAAATTGTAGTTGGACTTCGTATCATAACTCTGCTTACAATTATCCGTTTTCCATTGTTCCTGCCAGTGTGGCCGGTCTGGCGCACATGTGCTTGCTTGGACCGTCAGTACCCTCCACACTGACATTATTCTCTCACTCTGTCCTTGCTGCTGCAGTATTGCGATGGCCCCTGCAAAAAAGCGCAAATACGAGCCGTCGCGTGCAGCCGTACTGGACGAAACCATCAAATTAGTTCACCGACGTCGCAACGGTGATGTTGACAAGCGACAGGTTCCCCTTGGCATCCGCGCCCTCGCTGCCAGGCCCGAAAAGCCAACCATCTCGTATCTGCCGACAATCGAGGAAGAGAGTGAGATGGAGAGGGCGGCTGAGGAGGAAGAAATGGCTCCTGCGTCAACAAGCAGATATATTGTGAGTTTGGATTACATGTCTGATGCCTCGGTGTTCTAACGAGACCTGGTAGCCAACGCACACTGTCAACAGCGAATGGCGTACTGAGTGGGCCCCAAAAATGTTGGAGGCCATCTTAGGCTACGAGGCTGCAGATGACCTTGGCCGCCCTTGCTCCGCCGCTGGCTGCTCGAGCACCGCAGCTGACATCCGTTGTCGTGACTGCTTCTATCGTCGAATGCTCTGCAGAGACTGCGCCGTCAAAATTCACCTCGATAACCCGTTTCACCAAGTGGAGGAATGGGTCGGCACGTACTTCAAGCGCAGAGGACTTCAAGAGCTAGGCCTCGTCATCCGCCTTGGACATGGGGGCGACACCTGTCCCTTCGCCAAGGAACCTGTTTCGATGACAGTGACCCATGTCAACGGCATTCACACTTGCAATGTCCAGTTCTGCGGCTGCTTTCCACCCGACAAGTATAATCCTGTCGATGTCCCACTGCAGCTGGCAAACGCAGGGCTCTGGCCCGCGTCATATAAGAACCCCCGAACGGCGACAACTTTCCACTCAGCACGGGAGTACAATCAGTTCTCCCTCCAGGCCAAGGTGAATGTGATGGACTACAACCGTGTCAAGCTGCGCATGACAAACAACGCTTTTCGTGACGACGTACCGGTGAGTTTATCTTGCGCTCATCATGACTGTCGCCCATGCTGATCCTCGCAGGATCGATATAGGCAGCTTCTCACAAGCCAACAACAATTCATGTTCATCCAGACGCTCAAGCAGTTTGGAGCGAGTGTACAGGATCGATACGCCGCCGGAAGTCTCGTCGTCCTATGTCCTGCCTGTCCTCAACCTGGGAAGAACATGGACCCCGGTTGGAAAGACGTACCAGCAAAAGACCAGTTGAGTACACTCAAATATATCAGAGTTCGCTGTCTGCTGACGCCACGTGCAGATACATCCATGCACTGTTTTATGCAAAAGACGGGAACTTTCAGCTCCATCAACACATGAAGAAGATGGATCTTGATGACGTCGCGTTCACGAGGGGCGGTGGTTATTATGTTGATGATGTTGAGTGTGCGAATCACCTCAAGATCATGGACAACGACCCGGATAGCAGCAAAGAGGTACGTATGCAACCGTCTACAATTGACAAAGTATCTCACATATCGTAGACGTCGACGTGCAACAAGTTCTTTGCTCTCAATGGCAAGCGACTCGACGGCAAGCGCATCACGGGAGTGGTGTCTTTAGTATGCGCACCGCACGGGATGATCATGGGGTCCTCAACCGTTGACTTGACGAAAGGCGAAAGGTGCGTTGTTGTCGTCCAATCACCTGTTTGTGAGCCTCACCTGTTGAGCTAGATTTGCCCATGTGGACCTTGCGACGGTGTCTGCGACACGCCCATACAAAGATCTCAAGTTGCACATCTCTTCATACGATATCAATTGTCAATACGGAATTAACTTCGACACGCGCATTGACAAATTTCCGTCCGGTCGTCCAGACTTCCCCCTTACCATCCGTGTCGTTCCAAAATGGCACTTGAATGGGCACAAGGATGACTGCAAGTTTCTCAACTCGCCGGATGTCACTCCTGTGTGTGGCATGACGGAGGGCGAGGCGCCTGAGCGTCGGTGGGCCGTGCAGAATTCACTCGCACTTCAGACAAAAGAGATGGGGCCAGGGTACCGCCACGACACGCATAATGTTCACAACGGAGATTTCAACATGCAGAAAATCTTCACGATAGGTGAGTATAGCTCCTGCGTATCTTCTGTTTGTTGCGCGCTGACTACAATCAGCCAAGTTTCTTGCAAAAAAGCTGGACCAAGCAAAGTCTGCCGCGGCGGAAGCTGAAGAGCAACATGAACGTTGCGAAGCGACCTTCAATTTCCGCGGACGTCCACTGGACGAGTGGCGGACTGCCAAAACAGAGTTCTTGACCACACTTGCCGACGGAACGGCACGAAAGGACCAGCCAAAAGTCAGCCCGTATGAACCGGCGAGTGACAAAGGTGTGAAGTCGTTTTTAAATTTTGCGCTCACTTGAACTAATATATCTTGTCTTAGCACCGACCGAGAAGGAAGCGTTGCTGATTTTGGAGAAGGAGTTTGACGCTGAGCGGGGCACAGCAAGCGAGGAACATGGTCGGCCAAGCCTCACTGCATTTCTGAAGCTTGGTCTCGACTTGGAGGCGCGACAGTACGTCTTTCTTGCAACACACTTCAGGTATTCCCCTAACATGTTTGAATAGGTACGATGTACAAAGCAAGGCAAAGCAAAAGGAGCTGTCAGGTGCCGAAAAAACCGCTATCGAAGACAGCCGATCGCGCCTTGACACTCAGATTGCACGCTTCGAGGACCTTCACGCTGCTATCGTGGCCCCGACAGTCCTCAGGCTTGAAAGTCCAGAAACGAGCTGGCCGGCACCGCGTTCTGACCAAGATGTCCTAGCCAAGGACGTCCAACTTCGCTTGCCATCGACATACCCCATGGACGTCAGGCAGAATTCCTTATTCAAGTCTCTAGCGGAGGCAGAGCTCCTTCTGCGAAAAGGTCGGGCTTGTGATCTTCTGCGGGAGCTACGCCTCAAGATTTCATTGAAGTCCTTCCTGTGGAGGTCAGAGAAGGCGTCGTATGGCCAAGAGGCGAAGACACGCCACCAGAAGACGGTCACTCGCGCTTACCAGGCAACCGCCCGACTTCGCCATCTATACACTACGATGCGGTCGAACATGCTCACGCTAGGGCTCCAGGAGGATGACAAGAACTATCGGCCGCTAACGGAACATGACTGTCGCGTCGTGGCCCTCGTTCATGCTGTTGAAGACCACGACACATCATCGAAGGACCGTGAGCGCTCGTGGCTCTGGCGCGATGATGAGTATTGGGCTTCTGACTCGGATGACGCTACAGCAAAATGGGATGAAGAGCGTGAGTCCCTTTGATTATACGTGCTTGGTACCCAGCTGACATCATGATAGTTGACCGTCTCACCTGGTTCCGATCGAGTGTGAAGCAAGCTCGCTGGCAGGAACATGTCAAGCGCCTGGAAGAATAGATACGGAGGACGCAGCGGCATTGGTACGATGAGCAACAGGTTTGGCTGAGTCGTGCAGAAGCACAGGGCAGTTCATTAAGTCAACGTGGTGCCGCCGCATATGCTGCACGGTCGGTTTCTAATTCATACTCTGACAATGAAGTATCTGACATTCAAGCGTAGGAAAGCTGCAGTATTTGCGCGTCTGCTGTCTGATGCGAGGGAGCTCTACCCTGAGTACCTCAGGCTGTCGGATACTGAGGTCAGTACTGATATTGTCATAGACACTTCTACCTTGCTGACCTGGGAGCCCAGGTAGCATTACATGACTGACAAGCAATGGGTATGAATTAGTTACTTCGCTGAAATACTTCCACTGTACATTGCGTTGGAGTAGTCCCACTATACATTGCGGTGAAATAGTTGCATTCGACAGACACAAACTAGTTGCGCATGGAAATATAATCTAACTAGTTGAACATGGAAATGTAATGTGGATATAGTTCATCCTCGAACTAGTTCTTGTTTTTTTCTTAAGGGTATCCTACCTGTCAGGCTCCAGAAGCCTACAGTACTAGTGCTAAATACTCGACCGTCATAGTCGGCGTTGAACTAGGTCAACGCCCAGTAATTACTCATTTGAACTACTTCAGTTGTCTGCAAGTACTGCTAAGCCGCATGCTGTAATATTATTCGAATTTATAGAGCTCATTTGAAAGGAGAGAAGGTGCATATATCCCAGCATTTCTGTAATATATTATTGATTCACTATAGTACATAAACCCATGGGATTCATTGGACAGTGATTTCCCTACAGCTCTCTACCATTAACCAGATATATTCTGCTGAATTACATCTATATAGCAGTTCCACCTGTGCATCTACACCATTATTTATAACATTTTCAAAGCCCATTATATTGGTGCAAAAATACAATGGTCCTTACAGTCATGCTACTACTATAGTGCATCCAAGGACACCATAGTACTGATATATGCAATATAGTGCACTATAGTGCACTATACTGCCCTATACTTGCACTTCACTATCCTGCCTGCCTATGACACCACCCACTTGTTACAACTGTAGGGACATAGTGCACTAAACTACTCCCCAGTGTTCAACGGAGGTCCATGGGTGCAGCTCGGTCGTAGGAAGCGGGGCGGGACAAAGAAAGCGCCCCGCCCACGAGCGGAAGCGGTCCTCGACCTCGGGGACGAGGACGATGGCGTTCTCAAGGATCGGCATGAGGATGCGCTCAGCGAGGGGGATGATCAGCCTGGGGTCGGAATCGGTGATGGTTCCTATAACCGATGGGAGCGGACGATTAGAGCGACAACGGTGCGGGAAAAGAAGGGAATCGTACGATGACAGCCAACACCTCCTGCGCCCAACGCTTGCGCGACTCGATCGCCTCGGCGGCGGCTGCGAGTGGGAAGTCCGCGCTAGGGGCTCGACCCAGGTGGTACAGTAAGAGAGTACCGCAACGGTACGTGTGGGGAGACCAGGTCATGGTGGTGTGTGGGGGGTTTGTAGGGAGTTTGGTGGGTTCGGGCGGGTGGTGCAACGCTACCTGACGACTCATCGAGACGACGCAAGGGAGCTTTTATCAGGTGGGGCTGTCCGGGGATTCACCAACTGAGGACAGTCGGTAGCTCAGTTGGGGGGAGGATGATAGGACCCGCCGCGCTACAGGCACCGAAACGGGCCGATCGCACCGCTACAGAGAGACACACACCCCCGAGACGCCCGTAGGGTGTCGAGGCAACCACACGACCACAATGCGATACTCCCGAGGCAAGGCGACACAGCTGCGATAACGGACAGCGTAGGGGAAGCGTACCGTAGAGAGGCGAGACTTAGCAGGGCGCAAGTGCACGGGCCGTGGGAGAGCTGACGAAGCAGCGGTATATAGATGCGATTCGTACTCTTGTATAGACACTTTTGGACCTCGGGCCTACACCTGAGACTACACCTTTCATTTCCGCAACATAGTGACCTCCGCAAGACGCGACCGTAACCGACCAGGCTGGCAAGATGACTTAGGCGGCGGGGCGGGACCGACCATTGGGTCGCACTTCAACCGCGATACTACGGGCCATGCTGCCCGGGCCCAACCGCAGACTGGAGTGATACAGTGTGGTAGGGTATTTGTGACTGACGTTTATATTCTAGGATAGCGGCTACGGACGGTACGGACGAAGACGGTCGGGTCAGATGGTCGGTGCTACACGATGACTAGTACGGGACCCACGATGACGGGCGCGGGCGGTCGGGAACACCTACCGACAAGAAGGGACGTGTCGCACGACGGTCGGACAGGGCGGGGAGGATAGGCTAAGAGGAGAGACCAGGACCCGCGGGGTCCTGGGTGGTTTTGTTCGGGTCACGGTTGCGATCTTGGGTTTCTTCCTCCGACCCACCACCTCTTGGGCCAGCGGTCGACTACTCGCTCCCTCCATTTCTATCGACGTTCCCGGGGCCTTCCCCAGGGTTCATCTCATCACCGTCCTTTTGTGAGAACTGTAAGACATCAACCTCACCTCATTACAATCATTGAGCAGATCGTCTCAGATGTTGTTCCATGATTTTAGGGGTCATTGTCCTTAATTATAAGTCAAGAGACTCCCCAGAGTATGGTCTGTCTCATCATTCTTCTCCTCTAATCGATATTTGACATGGGTACAGAATTTGGAACCTACAAATTAACTATGTTAGCTTAAGAATGGAGACTTAAATGTGAGATATTTACCTCTGCATTTTGTGTCTTCACATGGACTGAATATTATCACTGCCTGTCATCAACTCTGCTAAGGTAGTGGTAAGGTATTTGGTAGCTCTAGTGTTGCAAGTAGTTTTACATTTTAGGATCCCTAAAGCTTCATGGTACTGTTCAATGGCAAGGTTCATTTCACCATAATCATATCTGTAAAGGTCTCCAAGGGCTTCCAGCACTCTAGCATGTGTCTCAGGATAGTTATGTCTTTCACAAATCGACAATGCTTCAGAATAGTATCTGAGTGCTGCTTCTGATTCCCATGCATCATAATAAATCCAGCCAACACACATAGTGCTATATGCTAGAGCTTCTGGATTATTAGATTTACCATGCAAATTTATTGCCCTAAGCCAGTAGTCTTTTGCTAAAGCAGGCTCATCATTATCATAATGTATTTTACCCAAGAGTTGTAAGTCATTTCCCAACATCCGAACCTCATTGCAAGCCTCATGAAGTGTTATAGCCTGTTTGATGGATTTCATGGCATCTGAGTACTCCTCTTTATATAGATATGCTTGGGCCATTCCTGTGAGGGCTTCACCTTCTCTTCGAGGGTCTTCTTGTGCTCGATGAATGTCTGCAGCCTGCTGATAAAATTCCACTGCAGTATCCAACTCCTCTAATTCAATATGCAAATTTCCTAAAAAATGCAAAATCCGATGGTAGGAAGTCACACTATTTATTTGTTTTCTCAATAGCAAAGCTTTAGAAAGATAATCTCTGGCTACTGCAAAATTCTTTTCTGACATGTAGGACAAACCAAGTGCCTCATAAGCACTGCCTTGCCCACCTCTGCTATTTGATTTGGTAAAAACATCTAGGCATTTGAAGAAGCATTCCCGAGCTTTCTCAATATTGCTGTCTAACCTACAAGCCTCTCCCAAATGCCGCCAGGCATTTCCAATTTCATGCTTATCCTCAATACTCTTATAAAGCTCAATAGACCTCATTGCATATTTCTTGCCATCTTCATACAGAAAATGATAAGTTGAGTATACACTTAGTTGAGACAGTATATGAGCCTGCCCTCCGATATCTTGAAGCTTCTCAAAAATGAGCATTGCCTGCTTCCAATATATACAAGCTTGCTCATAATCTCCTTTTATTCTATATAAGTCACCAAGATCCTTCAATACCTCTGCCTGATACTCTTCATCCTGTTGCATCTGAGCATAGTGAAGTGCTTTGAGATATTTCTTTTGTGCTTCCATATAATTGTCACAGCACTCAAGGCAAAACCCCCATCGTAGCTGACTAGTAATAGCACATTGAGGAGGAAGCAATTGTTCCTTCTCCTCCAATACCTCAAAAAGCTCATTAATAAATGAGCCTGTCTCTACAGAGACTAGCCATGAGTATGAATTGATAGCATCTACTACAGATTCATCAGGCACTTGGGTTTTTGCACATTGTAGCAAAATATAGCCAGTGTTTTTGTACTCAAGTAACTGTTCTATTGAAATTGCAGCATCATCTCCTTTTTTTGTACTAAGTTCAATATAATATTTTTCAAGTAGCACCCTCTGCTGCTTAGAAAGCGGAATGTGTTCTTGAATGTAATATTGGATAAGAGGATGCAAATGCAATGTGTTGAATGACAGATATACCAAACTGCTATATAGTAAAGGCTTGATGCCCTCTTTGATACCCTGAATGTCTGCAAATATGGATTGAAAAACACCAAGTCTATCCAGAGATAACCCTCCAGGAAGTGTGCCTAATAGACTCAGAAGAAACAAAGCTGCAGGCTGTGAGGACAAGTTATTTCCTTCAATAGACAGCTGAATAGAAGTCTCAAGACTTGTAAGACGATGACTCCCTTTGCCTCGCTCGAGAAGCCTGATGTTAAGATCTTGCCATTGTTTCCATAGCGCCTTGCATTCATGTGATTGGGCAAGATGACCAGTCATAGTGATTGCCAAAGGGAGGCCTTCCACGGCTTTTACTAATTTGTCTGCCCACTCATCCCATTTATTTGACAGCTGCTGAAAAATATATTTGGAAGCCTCAAAGCTCAATGGCTTTAAAGGTGGCAATATTGGCTGTGACCAAAGAATCTCCTCTGGATATTCTGAGCCTCTCATGGTAATCATAACTGATGTATCTTTCAAAGAAGCAATTTTCTCCAAGAAGGACTGTACAGCACATTTTGTGGATTGATCACCATCCCATAAAGTTTCAAAGTTGTCAAGACAAATTAGACTGGGAGAAGCCCCAAGACAGGACAAAACATTTTCCTCAATTGCAGAACCATCTAAGTCATTCTTAATGCCCAAGGCTTTTGCTAAATCATTCACAAGCATTGACATAGATAGACAACCTTCACAAGATACAAAATATAGTCTCTCATTGAAAATCTGTGCCACAGCAGGGTGGTGTAGAATTGATAAAGCCAAAGTAGTCTTTCCAATTCCACCAGGACCAAGAATTGCTACTCGGAAAGGCAGATTGTTTTTATTTCCAATTAATTCCAACATAGTGTTCATATAGCTGTCACGCCCATAACAAATTGATGGTCGAGCTGGTATGTTGGTATTTGTCCTAGAAAGTTATGAAGCTCAATTTTTTATGATGGTAGAAAACTATGCACCTGTAGATAGAAGAAAACTCCTGCATTTTCTTTACATTAACAATAATAAGAATCATGATGCTGCTAGCAAACACACCTCTTTGGTGGCCTGGATGGTGGAGGCCAATGAAAACTTCACAATTCTTAGTCTCAATCTACAAGACAATATATATGCATACCTGATAGTTCTGAGATAGCATGTTAAGTGTCGCATTGCAGTATTTGATCTTGAGTGTCAATTGTTTATGGGTCAGAATGCAAGAAAGTCTTCTCCAGACTGATGTCATTTGATGATGGTACTGGTTGAGGATGCTTTCTATGCTCTTGAGTTCTCTTCAAAATGATATAATCAGTGTAGGTCTAGCAATGCATGCAGACTAGTGGCCAAAGCAAAGAAACACCATCATTACAAAACATTGATGGCAGTTGCTGGTGGATGGACATTAGCAAAACTTACTGCAGCCACAAGTTCAATATATGCTGCAGGTCCGGTGGGACAATCCAAACATGGTCTTCAGCAAATTGAGAAGCCTCATCTAAAATTCGAACCAGCTGTTGTGCATTGTTATGAAGCTCTATCCATTGATCATGTTTTGTGCTCAGTGTCTGTAGGTGCTCGGGTTAGTGCTGAGGCCCGATGTCACACAATAGATAATGTACATCACTCATTATGATGACTCGCAACAACACTCCTGCAGCACCCTTTAGGCATGGTACTTGGGCACTGATTTCACTGATCTCTCGCAATAGTGCAACGGAGATGGCAAGGGTTGCTCCGGCTTGTGATGGGTCTTCGAAGTCATAGTAGGGTGATGGATCCGACACTGATTACATTGATTAGTATGATGTGATGCATCTGATTCAATGGTGGCTAGCCTTGAACAGGGACCTGTCTGTGCCGTGCTGGTCTGAAGGCCATCTTCTTTCAGGACTTGAATATGTGCATCTTTGATACTGCAGAGAGGGTATGGTTTGTATGTAAGGCGTGCAGAAGGAAGGCGTGCACGAGCAGTCGCGCGGAGTCAATTGGTATCAACTCCGACTTCACTCCGACCTCGTGTGGGATGTTCGTGATGACATCCCTTCGTCTCTCGCCTCAGGCTCCTTCCCACCTCCCCTTCGAGGTTCGCTGCGATATCCGTATGAGATTGGGTAGGGAGGGATGAGATGATAGATGAGATAGATGTATTTACGTCACATTTTGATTTCCCTTTTCCGGACAACTTGGGACTTTGAAGACGCGCGAACCTCTCAGTGGCGGCTGGCACGAAACATGTGTAAACAAACGCCACCCGCGTGCCGCCCAGCGCGTACCTCGGGCAAAACCCTGTAAATACTGGCGCTTAATTATATTATTTTCCGTGTACTGCCTAAACAGGGAGACGTGACGGGACGCGCGACTTGGCCGCGTCGCGTCCCTGCCGTCCCTACTGCTTCGTCGCGCACCCTTTCCCTGATCTTCTGCCGCAATTCTTCCATCATGCCCGACAACAGTGCTTCTATCCCAACCTTAAGCCAAATTCGGGCAAAGACCGTCGAGGCCTTCGGTCGTCGCCCGTGTCTCTGGCAGCTCAAAGCAGTCGAGGCAGTCCTTAAAGGCGACAAGGATGTTATTTGCATTTCAGGGACTGGGTCCGGAAAGACACTCACATTCTGGATGCCTCTCCTGTTCAAGTCGGATGGCATTCAAATTGTGGTGTCGCCGTTGAATATCCTGGGTCGGCAGAATGTCGAGCAGTTAGAGAGGCAGGGAATCCGGGCAATTTCACTGAATGCCCAGACGGCAACGTACGAGAATTATAAGGTACGAACTTAACCACTTCAATATCGACTCAAGTTGACACGCGCTCCGCGCAGGCGATTGAAGAAGGGCGTTACCGCGCCGTTGTCGTCAGTCCCGAGGAGTTTATGAAGGACGGCGGCGAGTTCGAACGGCTCTACAGGACCGATGCGTTCTGCGCGCGGGTCATTAGCATTGTATGGGATGAAGCCCATTGTGTCAGCACCTGGGGTGATTTCCGCCCAGAATACCGCGATGCAAGGCGCCTGCGGTATATCCTCGCCCGTCGCGACATCCCCTTCCTATTGGCATCTGCCACCCTCCCATCTCTCGTCCTGAAGGACGTCAAGGACACGCTTCAAATACGAGAAGATAAGCACGTACTCATACATAGGTCAAACGACCGGCCAAACGTCGCACTCTCCGTCCGCAAGATCCGTTCTGCTCTTCACAGTTTCGAAGATCTTGCATTTGTTCTACCAGACGAGGTCGAGGTCGGGCCGAGAAATGCGCCTCCGAAGTTTCTGATCTTCTTTGACGACATCTCCGAGTCTGTACGCGCTGCAAAATTCCTTCGACGAAGGCTCCCTGCGGAGTACAGGAGCAAAATCAAATGGTTCAATGCGGACATGACAGATGCGTACCGTGAAAAGCAGCTTGATGCCCTGAGGAATGGCTCCATTTGGGGTCTTTGCTGCACGGACTCCTTTGGAATGGTGAGTGCTGCGGTGACAAAGAGACGATAATGCTCACATAGCATCCTAGGGTGTCGACCTTCCCGATGTGGAGCTTGTTATCCAGTGGCGGGCGACGTGTAATCTTGCGACATTGTGGCAGCGCTTCGGTCGCGGTGCGCGTGACCTCGCTCTAACGGCCAGAGCGCTCTTCCTGGTCGAGCCAAAGTACTTTGATGACGTGAAGGCAAAGCAGGCAGCGAGAACGGCCAAGAAAGAGACGAAGCGACTGGCAAAGCTCAAGAGAAAGAGACCATCAGCGCCGGCGCAGCCTGTCAAGAAGCGTTGCGTCGAATCAGAAAACGGCGAGAGAGAAGGTCTGGAGCTGCCGTCAAGAGATGTCGATGAGAGCGAAGGCGCCGGAGCGGCCGGAGCCGAGCTGCCCGAGGAGGAGGTCGACGGCCATCAGTCCGACAGCAGTAGCTCAGACAGCGACGAAGAGACAGAGGAGGATGTAGACCCGCACGCTGAGAGAAGATTCCTTTACCAGGCCTACTCGAAGGAGATGATCCTGAAGACCAGCAAGCTCGATGCGAAGCAGAAGGCAGAGTCAATGTCGGCGATGTGGAGCACAGGGTCATATCGGTGAGCTGGATATTGCTGGCTCACACATCCGCTGCCGCTTACTTGCGTGCTAACAGCTTCAAATCGGCGCTGTCCTCTCTATACGGCCGCAACTGCTGTGGAAAGCCCGGCAGCAGGCGAACCTGCCACGTTCGTGACAACGGAGCTGGTATGTGCTGTCTTCGGCCTTTTCATTGCGTGCGACACCTCAAAGTGGCTCGATAATAGCAGGTAATTCATGAGACACCGGTCCGACAGTCGACGTCGACTGGAGCAACTTCGCTCGCGCCGCGTGTGGGCCGCACACTCGCTCCCCATGAGTTCTATGGTACTAGGTCGGTATGCATCACTCTCATTTGAACCTGTCACTAATAGATACAACACAGTAGTTAAATGACAATGTCATCCAGGTCGTAGTCGTCCCAGGAAATCTCAAACTCGTCCCCCTCTGCCGATATTACGTCATCACCTTCGCCCGCAGCCCAACCCGCCGTCTCGTACATTGACTGCCCCTTATCCAGCATATCACCGACTGAATACGATGTCTTGCGTTCCCTTTGGTACTCGTTCGCGCGTGAGGTGTCCCTGATATAATCTCCTAGCTTCTTAAATGTGATTGTCATATCTTTTTTCCCTTTCGCCGATGTCAGGCCTGAGAGATGCAAGTCCCGCTCGATCTTCTTATGACAGGCACGGTAAATTTCGATCAAGATTGACTCTGTGATCACTCGCTTCTTGGTGTAGTTGGATCCCGAACCTCCGTACGTGTCCTGTCCATGCGCATCTTATCATCACTGACCTGGTACAGCAGCACAAATGTTGCTCACCTTTGTGAATAGGTTGTTCAACTCGACAAGCCAGTCAACGGCGCGGAATGCATTCGGCTTTCCGGTTGGGTTAACGAGGCAATTGTACCTCACAGCCCGCCTGAAAATGACGTCAGCGCGGCGCCTACCATACCTACGGTGAGTCTACTTACTTGAGACCCACCGGATATACGAAATGAACATCCGTTAGGAACTTCAATATTGCGCTGGCATACTTGTGCTTCCCTGACGCACGAAAGAGGTATATCCATGACGGGAAAATTGTGTCAAGGCGCCCGATATCGCCTGCATTCATCCCGAATGAAAGCTCCTCGTAGAGGAGCAGGTACTGGTGAAGTACGAGCGTATTTTCGTGCTGCTGATCGCGCAAATTCGTTGGGTTTGACTGCATCTCGAACAGGTCCAAGTTTGGCGATCCGGCAACATAGTTTTGTGCCAGCTCCTCCGACATCTCGACGATCAAATCCCAGGTGGGTTTTGCGCTGGCAAATTCATCGAGCTCGGCCCACTTGTCACTGCGACGCCTCGCTTCAAGCCTCCAACAGTCCAGACGAAGCACCGCGCCAACATGGCCTATAATCTCATGCATGCGCCGAAAGCCAGGCTTCGACGTGATTTTTCCCGTTTCCTTCGGGCGCAAAATGCCAGCCAGGGTCTTCAGTGAGTTTGGATCGTCCTGTGTACCCGGGTGATTGATGAAAATTCTCCAGACCGTATCAGCGGCGGCCATTTTCAAATGAAAGAACCCTGGGGTGAGGACCACGTATTGCATTCGCCGCCACGGTGTGTCTTCGAGTGCTCGCCGCTCCTGTGCCGAATTGACACGTTCCAATGTCCCCAGGTCACCGTGAATCAGAACCACGAAGGGGGAAATGTCAACGACGTCTGACTGCTCGTCCGGATCTGCGTTCGGGTCACCGACCCCACCCTGCGCCATCAACTCCTCCACGGCACGTATGTTTCCGGTGATGAGATGAACCCTGGGGGAGGCCCCGGGAACGTCGATAGAAATGGAGGGAGCGAGCGGCCAACCGCTGGCCCAAGAGGTAGTGGGTCGGAGGAAGAAATCCAAGATCGCGACCGTGCCCCGAACAAACCACCCAGGACCCCGCGGGTCCTGCCCTCGTCCTGCGGCCCTCTCCCTCTCTCTCTCTCTCTCCGCTCCCGTCCGACCGTCGCACGTTGCGTCTCTTCCCACACTATTCGGTGCGACCCTCCCGTCTGTCGCCGCCGGTCCGTCCTAGTTGCGGAGTCGCCCTTGCCGTCCGACCGTCCGACCTGTGTCCCCGCGCTTGTACCGTCCGAGTCGCTATCCTGGAATATAAACGTCAGTCATAAAACCTACCACACTGTATCACTCCAGTCTGTGGTTGAGTCGGGGCAGCGTAGCCCGTGGTATCGCAAAGGTGGCGCGACCCGGATGTCGCTACGGCTTCCTGGTTTAAGGCATCGTGTCGGGCTGGTCTGGCGGTGTCGCGTCGTGCGATGCTCTCTGTGAAGCAGGAATGAAAGGTGTAGTCTCGGGTGTAGGCCCAAGGTCCAAAAGTGTCTATACAAGAGTATGAATCGCATCTATATACCGCTGCTTCGTCAGCTCTCCCACGGCCCGTGCACTCGCGCCCCGCTAAGTCTCGCCCCCCTCCACGGTACGCTTCCCCTACGCCGTCTGTTATCGCAGCTGTGTCGCCCTGCCTCCGGAGTATCGCATCGTGGTTGTGTGGTTGCCTCGACGCCCTATGGGCGTCTCGGGGGGTGTGTATCGTTCTGTAGCGGTGCGATCGGCCCGTTTCGGTGCCTGTAGCGCGGCGGGTCCCATCATCCTCCCCCCAACTGAGCTACCGACTGTCCTCAGTCGGCAAATCCCCGGATGGCTCCTCCTGATAAAGGCTCCCTCGCGCCGTCTCGATGAGTCGTCAGGTAGCGTTGCACCGCCCGTCCGACCCAACCAAACTCCCGACACAACCCCCCCCACACACCATCATGACCTGGTCTCCCCACACGTACCGTCGCGGTACTCTCTTGCTGTACCACCTGGGTCGGGCCCCCAGCGCGGACTTCCCACTCGCAGCAGCCGCCGAAGCGATCGAGTCGCGCGAGCGTTGGGGACAGGAGGTGTTGGCTGTCATCGTACGATTCCCCTCTTTTCCCGCCCCGTTGTCGCGCTAACCGTCCGCTCCCATCGGCTGTAGGAATCCATCACCGATTCCGACCCCAGGCTGATCATCCCCCTCGCCGAGCGCATCCTCATGCCGATACTCGAGAACGCCGTCCTCCTCGTACCCGAGGTCGAGGATCGCTTCCGCTCGTGGGCGGGGCGCTTTCTTCGTCCCGCCCCGCTCCCTACAACCGAGCTACACCCGTGGACCTTCGTTGTTGATCGGGTCGACCTACTTGATGCCCCCAAGGTCCGGCTGACCGCGACGCTGGTCGAGGAGAACTTTTGGGTCGTGTTTCGCAAACGCGGGTGCTCGGTCGCGTCGTACTTGCGCGAGCTTGCCATTTTCCATGCCGCCATCCCAGATGACCGTCCCCTGGGCAACCAGACGTGGGTCGCGTACGTCCTCCGAGAGGCCTTGGAATGTTCCGCGCTCTCCATTCGCCACTCGCGTGGTGGGACCGCTTTCCTTCCCGACTACGTCGCCCGCGAGTCGACCGCTTGGCAGCGACTTACAGTCGCGAAATTCCTGTTCGCCTGCGAACGATGGCACCCCGGCTGGGGCGAGAAAGAAAACGGGCGCCGATGGAACGTCTAAAGTCGCGTCGGTCGGCCGATCAAATATTGGAGGGGTAGATTCTGGGAGATCGCAAAATGATAAATAGGTTGCTCGTAACTCTTCCGGCGAACTAGAGGAGTCGAAGGGGACCACGGCTTCCACGGAAATAGGATCGGCGGCGTCGCCCGTGAACTCGAGGACGAGCGCCACCTCCGCCTGGTCGTCCAACGACGCCTCTAGAGCCGAAAATCCCTGCGCTCGCCGGCGCTCTGAACGATGCGACGCGAGCCTCGCTCTACTGTCGGGACGGTCGCCGTCGCTTGAGTGTTGGGATCGGTGATCGTGATGGTCTGTCGCTCATCGACAAAGTTGCGGACTATACTCCCAGTGAGGACGTCGAAGGGCCTCCCTAGCAGGATGTCGTAGGCCGGAGAACGTATGACGTGTATCTGCACGTAGAGCGTGATGTCGCCTAGCTTTAGCGCTACGTTGCGGGCTAGCCCGAGGGATTTGTCAATCGAGCCGTTGGCGGAAAGCATGTCCAGTGTGATCGCGGGATCATATGCCAGGCCGAGAAAATGACAAACGTCTTCGGACATGGAGATGACCTGCGACCCTGGATCCAGGATAGCCTCAATGTGCGCTTGGTTATCCACCAAGGGCAGGACCGCTCGCAATGCCGATGACTCTTTTGCGACCACCAGCGGGGCCGGTTTCTCGGCCGAGGCACTCATCAACGTCAGCATCGGGTCGGAGAGCACCAGCGACCCGCGAGGCGGCACCGCTGGCTGGCTCTGTATGGCCTGCAAGAACGACGACGGCATGTGCGAGGTGTATCCCCGCGCTCGATCTCTCTCCTGCTCGCGCTCTTCCTCGTACAAGTCGCCGGGTAGGTCCGACCACTCCTTGGTAGGCCCTTCCCCTTCCGCTACGACCGTGTGTAGGACCGCTACTGGGGAGTCCCCGCTGGACAGTACCGGGGCCGCTATGCGTCGCGGGGTGATAGCGTATCGCAACTGGGAACGTACTTCTGGCGCCAGCGACAGTAACTCGCTCTGTGTCAGAGTGACGGAAGTCTCCATCGCGCGGCCGTAGACTTCCTTCGCGACTTCCTCACTATGGATGGGCGTGTCCTTGGTATAGGCGGCGACTGGTTTCTTCCCTTTGTCTGGTCGGGACGCGTCCCCGACGGGTATGTAGGTTGCGTCGGGTACGGAGGCGAAAGGATGGATGGGTTCCGGCTATATCTCCTCGGGGTCCTTCTCGACTGTCGGCTCGCCCTCGCTCTCTTCCCTCGCTGCTTCCGCATCCTCTGGACCTTCGGGCACCGCGAACGTAACCTTCGGCCGCTTTGCCGTGAATTTCGACGGAGATATGACCACCTCAGGGACTAGCCTCTTGGATCGCACTCTCTCCCCGGGCAGCGGACCGATTGGTGGCGGTAACTCTCCGTTGCGAATCGCTGCCTCCCTTCGGGCCCGGCCGGCGTTCCTCTGCTCCTTCATGAGGGTTAACACCGCCATCTCTTGACGCAACTCCTCGAGTCGCTCGTCGTCCGTCAACGGCGGGATTAACTGGATGAGCCCGGCGACCGGCTGGTCGCGCGCAGGTCGGAGCGGGTAGTCGGTGACGGCGATGGGACCTGTCGATGCCAACATCATTGTTTCCGTCGCGTTGCCCGCGACTCTGGCCGCGACGTCGGCGCGCAGCCCGGACGGGTCCGTGCGATAATATTCGTCTACCCTCGCTTGAATCGGGCCTAGCCCAAATGGCACTGGCCTGCCGCTCTTGAGTACCACCTGGTTCATCTCGTTGCGTACCACCCGCCCCGTCGCTATGTAGTCTTGCAGGACGAGGCATTCGCGGATGAAGTGCTCGGGACCGTTGCAGAACGAGCACCTGGCGCCATCCTGTCCCGGGGCCGGGCGAGGACGATCGAAACGAGCGGCCGACGCCATCATCGGGCCCGGTGGCCCGCGCGTGTACGCCGACGGCTGCGGGCCTGCGTTACTCATCCCCATCGCATCGGCTCTCCCCGCGCTATACGCTTTCGCGATCTGCTCGGCCGCCTTCTCCATCAGAGCGGCAAACTGCTCGACCTTGATCGCAGGTTCTTCCGCCTTGACGGCCACGGGTTGGGACAAGTCGGCCAGACCCGCGGGGACGCTGAGCCCTGCCGATCGCGGGGTGCTCGACGTGCCGTGCAGCACGTACCGCGCCGCTTCCACTATTTGGTCCATCGGGTACGGGCCGTCGCGATCGTGGTCGGGATACTTCAGCTGCAGCCGCTGCTCTATCCTATCTTGCAGTCCCTTCTGAAATCCACGCAAGAAAGTGTAGTCGCGGTCGCGCTCGGAGATACGCTGCCGCCCTATAAGAAACTGGGAGATCGCGTAGAAACCGCGATAGTATTCCCCAACGTCGCCAATGGTCGTGACGCCTCGGCGGGCTGTCTCGGCGACGAGCTGATCGAGGTCGCCCATCGTGTATTTGCGCTCCTCGTCCGCTCCGGGGTATAGCGCTATGATCGCGGTCACGAACTCTTCGAACGTCGCATTGCCCGCGTACTGGGGTCGGCTTTGCCACTGGTCTGCTGTAAGGACGTCCAGGTATCGCGTGGCGTGCTCCTTCTTCTCCTGGTCCTGGCCGTCCTCGATACCCGCCCGCGTGAACAAGTGCCTCAACTCCGCGAAATAGCGTTGCAGCTCGCGCAGCTTAAGATTGTCGAACTTAGGGGCTTGGCGGTCGCCACGGGTAGGCATCGGAGTGGCCATGGTCGTGCGACGGGGTAAACGCGATAACGGAGTACTGGATTGCGATGTGGGAGAAACTGGTCGGGAAACCTGTGCGGCCGCTCCACGCCCGTCTCCTGATAAACCTCCGTGCGTTCCGACGTTTCCGCGGTCGGAAGCCAAGCGGTCGCTGTCGGAAGGCACCTGTGCCTCGTCTCGGTCCTCATCAATCAGCGCAGCCACTTCGGGCTCCGATTCCGACGGGGTAAGCTCCGGCGACGACCATTGTCGCATCGCTCCGCCAGTCAGCAACTCGATCGACGCCTCATTGACGTCCAGGAGCTCCTGATGGAGGGACCGTCTACCATCCCAACCGTGCTCCGACTCTTCCGATTGGACAGGGCCTGCCTCCGCGTTTTGATCGCCGGGAGCCTCGCCCGCAGCATCCCCGTCGTTCTCGGGTGCTGCGTCCGACACACCCGATGCCTCGCCGTCGTCGTTTTCGTTGTCGCCCTCGGCGCCTTCAGCGCTGGAAGTCGCGCGCTCTTTGTCCGACGCCCCACCTTCCGACGATGCGAGGTGTCCTGGCATGGACTCCGCCCGCTGACTGGTCGAGTACTCCGACGGGGCCGATCGGGGCGGTGCGCGTCGAGTGGGCTCTACGATAACCCTCGCCTTTGGTGCCATCGGGTTGCTGAGCGGTTGACACTAGCCCCCTCGCGGTGGGCTCCACAAATGATGAGATGAACCCTGGGGGAGGCCCCGGGAACGTCGATAGAAATGGAGGGAGCGAGCGGCCAACCGCTGGCCCAAGAGGTAGTGGGTCGGAGGAAGAAATCCAAGATCGCGACCGTGCCCCGAACAAACCACCCAGGACCCCGCGGGTCCTGCCCTCGTCCTGCGGCCCTCTCCCTCTCTCTCTCTCTCTCCGCTCCCGTCCGACCGTCGCACGTTGCGTCTCTTCCCACACTATTCGGTGCGACCCTCCCGTCTGTCGCCGCCGGTCCGTCCTAGTTGCGGAGTCGCCCTTGCCGTCCGACCGTCCGACCTGTGTCCCCGCGCTTGTACCGTCCGAGTCGCTATCCTGGAATATAAACGTCAGTCATAAAACCTACCACACTGTATCACTCCAGTCTGTGGTTGAGTCGGGGCAGCGTAGCCCGTGGTATCGCAAAGGTGGCGCGACCCGGATGTCGCTACGGCTTCCTGGTTTAAGGCATCGTGTCGGGCTGGTCTGGCGGTGTCGCGTCGTGCGATGCTCTCTGTGAAGCAGGAATGAAAGGTGTAGTCTCGGGTGTAGGCCCAAGGTCCAAAAGTGTCTATACAAGAGTATGAATCGCATCTATATACCGCTGCTTCGTCAGCTCTCCCACGGCCCGTGCACTCGCGCCCCGCTAAGTCTCGCCCCCCTCCACGGTACGCTTCCCCTACGCCGTCTGTTATCGCAGCTGTGTCGCCCTGCCTCCGGAGTATCGCATCGTGGTCGTGTGGTTGCCTCGACGCCCTATGGGCGTCTCGGGGGGTGTGTATCGTTCTGTAGCGGTGCGATCGGCCCGTTTCGGTGCCTGTAGCGCGGCGGGTCCCATCACCGGACACTTTCGATTGGTTGATATCCATTGCTCTTGCAGGAACATGCTTCAATTTTGTGACGGGAATGCGCTCGACAGCTTCCGGCTCGCCGAGCAGGCTCTCATACTGACGGAAAAATTGAGGGCCATGGTGCACGAGTGTCCGCCGGAACTCCCATGCGTTGTAGCGCGTACGACGACTGAGCCCCGTGCGGCGAAATTCGAGGTCTGGGTGGAGCATTATGAGTTTTTGGATGTCGAGGTCGGGCGGCCGGGTTGACCGTTCGTCGTTGACCCGCGCACTTTTCCACAAAGCCTCGGAGCAGCGTAGGTCATTAAGGGTGACACCGTGATCAAGAAGAAAAAGAAGTCCGGATGTGAGGTGGACAAGAGTGTCGAGCGGTTGGTCCGCTGTTGGTAGAATTGTCTTGAAGTCTATGTCGAAATTGTCGTATGCGTACGCGGCGAGCAAAGATCTCCCGAGGGCCCGAATATCAAGTGTGGCCTTGGCAGACAGGGAATGAATTGCATCATGTATAGATGTGAGAGATATGGAAAGCCCGAGGTGGGAGATTGTCTTGATGACTTTCTCCGGCGCATTGCACGAGTGAAGAAATATGCCGATCACGCTCTGTAACGCGTTGCATTGCTGGTTCATTGACTGCATCATGATGCTAATGATAGCAACCTTTTTCTACAGAAAGACGGCCGTGCTTGAGTACAAGTTCATATGTATATAGCTCTCAGCACGACATACAATATTGAGTAAAGTCTGACGGCGTGCGGCTCGTGTGCTCTCCTTCGCAGCTGGTGTCGCCTCCGCATCGTCGTCCCCCACGTCGTCCAGCTCCACCAGCTCCACATTTCTCCAATACCAGCTGTCTTCGTCATCCATCGGCGTGTCGCCACCGTGACCAGCGGGCGCAGAGCGATCCCTGCGCTGAACGAGCGTGTCCTTCGACAGCATGGCTCCGACGAGATCCCAGAGCTCCGGTGCTTCGTTCTGAATGTTATCCGCAAGGCTGCGAATCTGAAACTCGCGGATCTGGGCTGGTGAGGCATGTATGGCACTGAAATGCCATCCATTGCTCTTCTGAGCCAAGGTCGAGATGCTCCGGGAAAAAAAAGCGGCCGACGTCTTGCATACCCAGTGAGACGTCCGTTTGGCGGTCCGCGTGTTTGTTTGGAGGGCGTCCAGAAGCTCTTCGAGCTGCGAGATGACGATATCGAGCGCCGTGCGATGGACATGTCGCCGACTTGTGAGAAGCGAGATGAAAAGATCGGGGATGGTGCAATCCTGGGCATCGAGATACGCAAGAATTCGGTCGATGGCGGGATGTACCATAGAGGAGATGTGTAGAGCAGGGCAGGGAGATCGAATGCCGACGCGGCCAAGTCGCGCGTCCCGTCACGTCTCCCTGTTTAGGCAGTACACGGAAAATAATATAATTAAGCGCCAGTATTTACAGGGTTTTGCCCGAGGTACGCGCTGGGCGGTTACACATGTTTCGTGCCAGCCGCCACTGAGAGGTTCGCGCGTCTTCAAAGGTCTTCAAGTTGGCCGGAAAAGGGAAATCAAAAGTGACGTAAATATATCTGTTATCTATGATCTATGTATGATCTTCCTTCCCACCGCCGAGTACGAAAATCGCAGCGAACCTCGAAGGGGAGGTGGGAAGGAGCCTGCTCTCGCCTAAGAGCTATGAATCCGACGAGAAAAATGCGCAATTCGAAAGGCATCCTGGAATCCGAGCATCACAGGTCTTGACGACATAAATGATGTCGCGAACGCGCGCTTGCATTCCCGGTGCTTACTTCCCACCTGCTACATACTACTTTTCCTCGACCTCCGCGCACGCGCGCACCAAAGTCCAATGGCAACCCATGCGTCTCTTTCTGCCACAAATTAACATCCTCAAGTTTGAACCTCGCCGCATCGCACGATTCAGCCCTTCGCCTAGGCATGTTCATTGAAGGGTCGCCAGCGTTGGGAAGACATCGCACTTGTCGCGACGCGTGCAGTTTGGAGTACGACATGGGCCGTGGCTTGAGGTGGCAGCATAGAGGTGGTGGTGGTGGGCATTGGAGGAGCTGCTCGAGCGATTTTGGCGCGCATGCAACGATCGAAGAGCCTCAATAAGTTCGCCGGCTCGTACTATCACGAACCTCACAGTGGCCGCGGATGAAGACACCCATGGCCCGCTTTGCATTGAAACTGATGCTGTGGCACACCTACCCACCTCCGTGCGTGCCTTCCTCACACCCCCTGTACTCCCTGTCACCGTCACCGTCCCCGTCCGTCCAACACCCTTTCCACACCCACATACCCGTCCCAAACGTTGACCAGTTCCTCGAGCGTGCCCTCGAACCACCGCCGTCCCCCTTCACGCGCTCGCGCCGTTACCGCCCCACACAGCCCAGGGCTCTCTTTTCCGGAGTCGCCAGTCGGACCTCACACGCCATCTTCTTACACGCAGTTGAGACTTGCGGCGCACTCTCAACCGCGTCCGACTCCTGCGTACCATTCTCCGACCAACTATCCCTTCTGCTGTCAAAGCCCGTCAACACCCAAACTTGTCTCCGAAGACTCGGCTACATGGCGACGATTGCATCGCTCTGATTCTCTCCCTCCCTCCCGTCGCCTTGCTGCACCGCATCTAGTGGGTCCGTGAACTTGGAGACCGTCACAGCAACGGAGTGCGCCCCATGGCCGGGTTGGAGCTTAACCGGTTCGTTCCTCTCGACTGGAGCGCATCGTTGCGTACCCGCGAACTCGTGCGTCGCGCCAGGCGAATGGTTCGTATGTGCAGCGCTTCTAGTACGTCTATATGCGCCATCCCACGAGATCTATCTATTTACTTAACCATTATCTGCAGATGTCGCTCTACTAATCGTCCGTCCAGCATACCCGATCAAAGTTCGCAGCAGCATCAGACACGACCGGCAAGTTAGTCGGATCTCGCTCGCGCAAACACGGCCGATCATTCTCTTTCTCCTTGCCCGTGTGGCGTGTCTCCCTACATAAGCGAGATGTTCTTTTATCGGCCTGTGCTTTTCAGTCTCATTGACTCTGTCTTCGCGCGCGCGGACGCATGGTTCGATGGACTTTTGAACGTCGTCTGGGTCACCTACATTACTCGAGTTATTCATGGCAGAAATATCGCCTGGGACTGCACGAGATAATTTTGCCTCGTACGGATGCATATCTAGGACCGTGAGTGCGCGTGATGTCTAGTATTTCTTGTGCATCATGTTATATCGCAACATGTCCGCAAGACCGGTACCAGGAGTGTGCGCGATGGCTACGTATTCATTTCGGTTCGCATGCTTGCATGCCTTGAAGGCCTTTCTTGCCTGGACTCAACCAGTGGCTCCAAGGCCGTAGCATGGAAATTCGCGCGAACGACGTGGAGACACAGCGGTGGTGGCAACATGACGATGACTGCGACGGATTGCCTCTCGCAGCTTCTCCGGGGCGCCCGGTGTCGCTTGGTGTCGCTGGCAAATCTCTCGTTCTAGTTTCGCCTGTGCGACTCTGGTGGGCCGAGTATACGTACAGGCGCCCTCTAGTCTATCAACCTAGTGACGAGCGAGCTGACCGTGCGAATCGTTTGCAGAAGAGGATAGAACTGCGTGGGAAATCAGATGCAGGCCGCTCAGTGAACGACATCGAAGAGTTTACTTACATCCAATCCGACAGCTTCTCCTTGATGTTCGAACCAGCTCTGCAATGCATTCCGCGAAGATCCTCCAGCCGTCGTCGTCTTCAAATACGTAGCTTGGACGATGTTTCCGTGCTCTGACGGCTCTCGTCCGTGTCCTCATCGCCGAGGTGAGTACTATCCTCTGTGCCATCTGCTTCTGTCCCTCACGGTTTCCCGCGACAGCAGCTCAATGCGACGCGGCTTCCTCACCAACGGAGGCGAGCGACGGGTGAAGGTCCCCGCCAAGCAGTCCCCAAGCATAGATGTACCACCTCCTCCCACCATTCCCATCCCTGCGCCCCTCACACAGCGTCGCTGGGTATCCAAGGAGGAGAAGCTCGCTGTAGTCACCCGGGCAGGGCAGGACAACTCCGCATTCACGCTCAGAGTCGAGCACATCCCAGGAGTCGACGGCAGCGCGCATACCATCACGGCGAGCATCTACACGACCGAGGAGCAGCCCCCGCTCTGCGAACGCTCCTGGAAGCCGTTTGCCCGTGGCGGGCGCTACGAGATCCGCGAGACCGAGCGTACAGGGAAGGGCATGTTCTCGTTGGACTGCCACGCCCCGGGCGACCTCGTCGTATGCGAGCGGCCGCTCGTAATCTTCCCCGTTGTGGACAAAGTGGGCAAGCCTGAGGACAGTGCAGTGGCACGTACCATCCTCCAAATGCCCTCGGCGACGCGCCGTCTTCTGCTCGCGCTGCACAACTGCAAACCTCATGCGCCGTCGGTCGAATATGCCATCGCAAAGACGAACTCTTTTGAACAGCAGTGCAGCGTCGTCTTTGACGACATTTCGCGTATCAATCATTGGTGCGCTGTCCTCCTCACATGCGTGCCTTCTGTTAACGTTTGCCTGCAGCTGCGCGCCCAACGCTGTTTTTGGCTGGGACCCGGAGTCGCTCAGCGGCCAGATCCACGCGGTGCAGCCCATCGCACCCGGCGAACAGATCTTCATCTCGTACGTCAGCAACTACGCAATGCACCACGAGCGCCAGGAGGCCCTCTCCCGCATCTACGCATTCACTTGCACCTGCGCGACGTGCACCCTCCCGCCGAAAGAGCGCTGGGCCGACGACAACACCCGACAGGACGCCTCGCGCGCTGCCGCGGAGGCGGGCAGCCCGCCCGTCGTGACCGCCACCAGCGCGCTGCGCGTGACGAAAACTGCGCTGGGGCTGGCGTGGCGCATGCGCGAGGCGGGGATCGGCCAGCCGTATTCGTGGGTAGCGGTGTCCCGCACGCTGGTGGAGGCTGCGTGCATGCTCGGGGACAGGGCGCGCGCGGTGCGCTGGGCGATGAGGGCGGCGGGGGCGATGAGGGCGGCGACGGGTGCGGATGGCGGGTGGGAGGCGGTCGCGGCGGCGCCAGAGCGGACAGATATGTGGCTGTTGGGCCAGCGAGGCGAGCGTCTCGGCGGCGCAAAGACGGTGTGGAACGGACCGCAGTTCTGCCCAACGCGCAGCGCGGTGTAGTTGGTGAGTGTATTCATCTCGCGTGTGGCCTCGACGTGACCTCCTCTGTTCATCAGATATGTAGCCCTCGGCTTGATCCTCTGAAGGCGACTGGCAACAGATGTAGTTCAGGCATATCCAAAACGGATTGTGTTCTCTACTTAATCTGCTGCTTCCAAGGTTTGAGCAGCGCGGATGATCGCAAGAATCCCGTGCACTTCCAATAAATGCCAAGAAGTTGATACTCCTGACATCCGACAGCTGCGGTGCAGATCGTCATCGCGCGCCCTTAAGTATCCTGACCGCAACATCGACCCACGCAACCTCTTCTCGCAAGGCGATTTTGAGGTAAGCCCCCACACGCATGGCGCCCATCGTATCTCTATCGACCGACCTCACATTCCTCGCGGCCAGCCCTCTGTCATGTTGCATAGCAGGAAGGCCCGAGACGCCCAGGCGACAGCAACGACTGCGCGCGGTGCCGTGCTGGTCCGCCAATGCGAATGAACGTGCGGCAGCTGCGCTCCAAACACAGACTTCATCTGGAGTGCGGAGTCACTCACAGGCGACGTTCGCGCCCTGCGGGCGAGCAAATCACGATGTGTTACACCGACGTCTTTTACCACTACGCAAGCCGCATGGAACCCCTTCGGAGGCTCTACGCGTTCATCTGCAACTGCCCGCCATGCGCCCTGCCGCCGAGACGGATCGCCGAGGACGACGCATTCCGGTCCGTGCTCTACGACCTTCACGTCAATATAGCGCGGCGCCCTGCTGTCCACGTTGGCGACGCTCTGCACGTCATCAAGACATACCTGCGCCGCATGGAAAGAGAGGCAATGCACGACGCGTATGCATCGGTGGCTGTCGCGAGGGTGCTTGTGGAGGCCGCGTGCGTGCTGGGCGAGCGCGCACGCGCTGTGCGGTGGGCGGAGAGGGCGGCGGAGATGACGTGCGCGGCAACGGGTGCAGATGGTGGGCGGGCGGCCGTGGCGGCGGCACAGGAGCAGACGCGTTGGTGGGAAGGGGGCGATGTCGATGAAATGGAGAGCCGTACATAGAGGGCCGTTTGGAGTGGGCCTCACGCAAGCGGCGGTGTAGTTGGTGCTCGGGTGGCAACGGGCATAGTATATGCCATCCCGAGCACCTCAGCATGAGGAATATTTGATATAAAAGAATGGTTATGCGAAGGTCAAAGTATCTACGTCTGAGAGAAAGTCTAAGCGCTATAGAAACAGCCTCAAATTAGCCCTAACTAGGCCTAACTACGCTGCCGCCAAAGCAGAGTCCGTGGGACAACTATCTCATACACGACCCAACGCAAGCCAGTTCGCCCAGCATCACGCTGAGCCAGTCTACAGTGACAATTTCTTCAATTCAATTCAATCATACAGACTACATCTGACAGCCTGAGCACCCGCGCGCTTAGTAGTCGCTAGCAAGACCCTCCTCAGCGTGCTTCTTGGCTGCAACGACAGAAAGCGATCAGCAAGCGTCCGTCACCATCGCAACTCATCGCAACGTACCTTCGTGCTTGGCCTTCGCCTTGTCGAGGGCGTTGAGCTGCGATCGGCGTCAGCACACAGCGATCAATCCAATCAGTACAGCGCGCAGACGTACCCCGTGCGTCTCCACCTCGCGGTCGATGAACGCGCCAGCGAGGCCAGCACTGTGTCGCGCGTCGGCGGGTGGCCGAGCGTAGAGAAGAGCGCATGGGGCACTTACAAGATCTCCTTGGCCTTCTCGTGGGAGGTGGGCTTGCCGCTGGCCGCGACGTGCTTCTCGTACGCCTTGGCCGCCTGCCGTCTGTGGTCAGCGTGCTGCCGTCGCCGCCAACACGTCCATCAACGTACCTCGTACGAAGCAGCGGCGGCGATGAGCTCGTGGGAGAGCTCCGCCTTATGCGGGGCGGCCTGGTACTGTACGGCGACATCAGCATGCAGGCCCGTCGACAACGAGCGAGCAACGAACCTCGCCGTAGGCCTGCGCCTGCTCAGAGTCGTCGCCGAAGAAACCCATGGTGACTAACAGTTGAAGGGTGGAGGTGAAAGTGGGAGATCAAGTGCTGTGGTCGGGGACCTGATGAGATCGGTGGCAGAAGGGTTTTGATGGGTCCTGGTTGACAGATTTCCCTCTGCAGGACAGGTGACACGTGCAGCACCATATACTCATGGTCGGGGGTCACTCCTTCGAGGCTTCAGTCGCTCAACCCGGGTATCCAATGTGAGATGTTCCACGCTATGCATATGCACGATGAGGACTGATCTTTCGCTCTTCAGGCAACTCTCTTACTCCGGGACAATCCATCTGCATATCGTGTAAGTGGAATTGGCACAGAAGGCTGGACATGTTGTGCTCACAAAGTTCAAAGCGTATACGCCAGTTTGCACGGTCGACGTCACCGCGACTGGGACGTTCTGCGTGCCAATTGTCACGGCCTCAAACATCACCATCGCGGAATTCTACCAGCTCAACGATAACGTCGACAGTGCATGTGACAACCTCGTGGGGAGCCCAGTGAGTGGGCTGCGATATTATGTGGGCCCTCTCTCACGCCGCCGCCTTCAGTACTGCGTGAGCACGGATCAGTGCTTCCCAGGAAACACCGATCCGTTTTGCGACCAAGACTGAGCCTAAGACACGGTATAAAATAAAGGCTGCAGCTCTGATCGCGTGGTCGTACGGCCGCTTCAGACCTCTGTGTACCGTAGTCTACTTCATGATGATGCTGTCGACCGTCTGCGCAGAGACACAATGTATTATCCTGGTTCATTACATTGAGTTTGTGCCAAGCTGTACCTGAATATCACGACCAGCAAATCGCGAGCGCTCGAAACTATAGCGCAGTGCAGCCCCGCGCCTACATCCTCCCATACGCCGCGATCTCATCTAACCGTGGCATATTGGGCGCGAACGTGCCGCACGCCGGCAGTCGCAGCATCGCCCAAGTCGAGAGACGTGCGCCTCGACGTGGCGCAGGTCGCGGCAGGTGTATGCGCATGGAGATGCCGGTGGACGGACGAGAACGCAGGAGTGTCTTCAGTGTCCAGTTGGGCGTGGCGATTGCGTGCGGACTGTACATCTGATAGGTAGATTCCGCTGCGACAACGCGCCACCTGTCGGGTGGCCGCACGGCCTGCAGCGAGGCACGTTGATAGCACCCGCCATCGAAGTCCATCCAACACCTCGGTGCGTGCACGGCGAGCTTGGCATAGGGCGTTGTCCGCGGACGGTGCAGTCAAAGCTGGGAGACGTTGGGCGGCGCGCATATATGTTCAGCTGGCTGGCAGGTGAAGCGCTGGGGATTCGGGGCGGTGTCCACGGGGAAGCTGCAGGTAGCGGTGCGTCCCGTATTGAAGGCGTGGCGCACAGCCTGTTTCTGTTGCGATAATCTTGACTCTTGACGCACATGAGCAAGGCTAACCTGCGTCAAGTCCAAAGACGCGGTCAGCTGAGAGATATCGGAATGGTAAGGAACTCGTACCATCGACGAGCAGCTTGAATTGGATGAGCGCCGCTGTGCTCGAGTCTCAACCGCGCCGCATCTTTCACCGTTGCACGCGTGCCCAGAACGTTGAACAGTCACTTGAACAAGTTCGCCGGAGTGCAGCAGTGCGATGCGCTCGGCCTGCACGATGGTCGAGATCGAATCGCCCTTGCCCGCCCTCTGCGCGTTTAGAAAGTCAGCGAGCGGCAGATTAGGTGAAAGGAGGCGCACGTACAGGGGAAGCACATATGGCGCTCTATCAGCCCGCAGTTACACGCATTGAGGATGGACAGGTACCGCAGGACACACATCAGCATCTCTTTCTGTACGTGAACGGCAACAGGAGAGGACGTACGGAGTAGCCGACGACGGAGTGGCTCGGCCAGAACACGACGCAGGGCGCTCAGCGCGCGGGCGGGGTACACGCGTGGCGGGCGTGGATTGAGGACGACGACGATGCGGTGGAGGAGATGCCTACAAATGAAGCCGCTCAGCAGGCGTAGTCCATCGGATCCTACCTCCTCGCGCACGAAGACAAATTCGTGAGACTGAAACGTGCAGGCCATAAACGAAGATCTCGTGTGGTAGGGAGACAGGCCACATGGGCAAGGACAAAGAAAATGTTCGGCCGTGTTTGCGCTGGCGAGATCCGACTGGACTTGCGGGGCCCGGGGCTGCTGGTCGCCTCCGATGGAGCAACTACTGCGAGCTCTGACCGGGTATGTATGCGCCTCAGGTCAATGAGCGACTCATAGAGCGGCATCTGCAAATAATGGTCAAGTGGACAGATCTCGTGGGATGTCAAAATATAGACGTACCAGAGGTGCTGCGCATACAAGCCATTGGCCGAGAGCGATGTACTCCGGTCGAGTAAGACGAACCGGCTCGCGGGATAAGCGCCACCGCTCCATTGCGTTGACGGTCTCCGGGTTCAAGGGACCACTGAATGCGGTGCAGAATGGCGACGGGAGGGAGGGAAGCAATGTGATGCACTCGTTGCCATGTGATCGAGTCTTCGGGGATGAGACTACACCCGACCTGACACCGCAAGTTCTCTGACTTGCATGCCAAGGTTCGTCAGCTAGCGCAGCAGAGGGTGCAGGCTGCGGCGTACTTACACCTCAGCGCCGCTCACTACACTCGTCTCTTGTGTCCAGGAAGTCGTCGGTGCGTGCGCATGAGCATGTGCTTCAGCGAGGTGCAGTTTGAGCCCGTGCGCATGCGTGGACGGCGGGGTGCGAGGCAGTATTGAAAGTTGATCGTGGTACCGCCGTGTTACCACCCCGACCCTGGGACAGGACAGATTTGTCGCTAACATGGGCGAGGCCACTGAGCACTGGGCCGGGGGTGAGATGCACAATATGGCTGCGGCGTTGAGACGGATGTGTGGGTACTGGAGGATGAGCGGCGACGCGAGTGGGGTTCATGGTTGCGGTTGGAGAGCGCGGAGATCCTGTTTCGGTACGGCTGCAATGATGCAGACGTCGGTTGTCACCGTCTGCCAGCAGTGGCAGGCTTTTAGCGCGTCGACAGTGCCCGCGCGCTCAGCGTCTTGCATGGGAAGAGTTGGTGTGGCCGGGTGTTGTGCTTTCGGCCAGGTGTTTCGAGGGAATGATAAGAAATGTAGACGCAGCTGTGACATTGGTCGTTCGACTGGATTACATCACGCATTTGTTGAGCGGGTGATGGCGGCGCATCGCCGCGATGGATTACTAATAGCACATCGACATCGCCCCTTCGACAGCAACTACAACAGGTCTCCGTGAAGACGCAGATGTACAAGTTCGTCAAGCCACTCATGACTCGAGTGAAGCAGCGCAAAGTTGCCCTCGTTGAGAGTCAGTCGTACTTGTTTGTCAACACGACCTATGTAGCACACTGAGTGATGTACACAGATCGCGAGTCGACAATGATGAAAAACCCGCTATCCGAGGCCACCCCGACAACGTTGCTGGCACTGTTGCGAGAAATCAGTGAGGTCAGCACTCAAGTACCTTACATCAAGGGAGCTGCTGGAGTGTTATCGAGGATCATTATGATCACTGATGTGTGTCAGCCTTGAGCTGTATTGATTGTCCAGGTCAAACTGACTCGTGCTGGCTGAACCACAGACCCTGAGCATATATGAGGGTGAATTGGATGAGGTCAATAGCAATGTTGTGCAGTTTGCATCACTCCTTGCTGGGGCCTCATCATATGCTCAAAACCATGCTTGGATAATTCCTCCAGATTTGCAGCCTGTGTTGGAACTATGGCCACAGTAAGTTCACTATCAATTTTATGTTCTTATTTTCTTGCTCTTTGTGTCGGTCATATCACAGCCTTGCTCCACCCAAGACAGTGTCTTCTGCTAACCTTCCTCTTGTATAGAGAGCTCAGGGATATTGAAAGTAGTCTAAATCAATACACACATGAAAAAAAATCAACATGGAGAAGAATATGTCATATCATAACTGACAGAGGGGCAATGGCCAGAATCAAATATTGCAATGAACAATTCAAGAAGCTCTCAGAAGCCTATCAGGTATAGTTGGCCAGAATGAGTGATGCACAAGAATGCTCAATTATTCTCCAGTCAAGTCTGGTAATCACTATCAAGGCAAATGCAGATCATATTTTGGAGGTGGGCCTTGGATTTGTTGTGCTTTCTGGTCTTAATACACAATAGTGACTTTTTACCTAGACCCCTTTACCAGCCCAAAGGTGTGTGTGTCTTTCTAATTTGCTAAGTTTATACTGGAGATGTTTTGACAGGTTAAACATCAACATACCATCTTACCCTTCAATCTTTCAGGGGCGTGATGATCATATGATGATTCTAACAGAATTATTTGGAAACAAAGTTAAACTACCTGCTCGAGCTGCACTTCTTGGCCCAGGTGGAATTGGAAAGACTACTTTGGCTTTGGCGGTCCTACACAACCCTCTAGTGGTGCATACCTTTGATGAAAGGATATATTTTGTGTCATGTGAAGGATGTCTTTCTATGGCTATGCTATTGAATGAGATGGCAAAAGCTTTGGGTATCACAAATGACTCTGATAGTGCCTCACTTGAAACAAGCATACTTTTGAGTCTAGAGTCATCTTCAAGCTTGCTATGTGTTGACAATTTGGAGACATTGTGGAACAGTGATATTAGAATGCACATGGAAGTTTTCCTACAGAAAATAACAACTCTATCATCTGTGAGTTTACTAGTAACAATGAGAGGTTCAGAATATCCAGGGGATATTGCTTGGTCCAAGCCTCTGTTAAGACCCTTAGAACCACTAGGCTTCCAGACTGCTCAACAAATATTTCAACAGATATCAGATCAATGGAATGAGTGGGCAGAAAGACTGGTTCAAGCTGTTGAGGGTCTTCCTCTAGCAATCACAATAATTGGTCACCTTGCACAATCATATCACTGCAAAATACTATGGGAACAATGGCAGGAGCTGAATATTAAACTAATTGATCGAGGAAGAGGTCATCGTCTTACTAGTCTTGAGACTTCAATTCGGCTGTCTATCGCACAGTTGAGACACTCTTCTGCAACATTACTTCTAAGCTTGCTAGGGGTTCTTCCAGGTGGTTTATCTGTCCAAAATATTGATGATTTTCAGTCACTGTTTCCTAACTCTCAAAATATTAAAGAGGGTATTAAGCCTTTGTTAGAGAGCAGTTTAGCATATATATTGTTTGATACACTACATGTGCACCCCCTTATTCAACATTACTGTCAAAATCATCTTCCACTGTCTCAACAGTATGCCAAGCTGCTACAGCAGTATTACATTGAGCTCAGTCTAATAAATACCAACAGTCACAGCCAAAGTCACATATCTACCAAACAACTCATGGAATATAAAAATACAGGTCATATCTTGTTACAATCTTTAAAGACTGATGTCCCTACTAAACCCATGGTCAATGCTGTTATATCACACTCCTGGCTGTTAGCACAGGAGACAGGTTCATTTAATGCGGAGTTGTTTGAGGCATTAGAACAGTCAGGGCAGTCTCTCTCATCTCAGTTAGTTGTTATATACCAGACACATTGGGGTCTGTGTCTCAGATGCTGTGGAAAACACGATGAAGCATATGCTAAATTTCTAACCACCCTTGAATATGCCCAAGCCCAAATACATCGGGATGAAGAACGTGAAGCAGACATATTGAGGCACATAGGTGTTATACACAGTATTTGTGATGAAACTGACACAGCTTGCACCTTTTGGGAAAAGGCATATCTGTTGTATGAGAAAGTCCATTGTATTGAAGGACAGGCTTATATTCTATCTAAATTGAGCAATGTATCATACATGCGAAGTTTATATCACCAAGCAAGAGAATACGCAAAGAAATCTATTGAACTATATGAAAGTATCAGGGATGATTTTGGCATTGGAAATGCTCTGCTTTTCTTAGGGGAGGCTCTTCGAGGGGAGAATAACATGGATGAAGCCCGAGTCTATTTTTTAAAATCTCTTGATGTTTTTATAAAGGCAAATAATAGAGGAGGGCAAAGCTCAGCATATGAGTCCTTGGGACACTCATACATGTCAGAAAATAATTATGCAATGGCAAAAGACTATCTTAATAAGTCTCTGCTGCTCAGAAAACAGATCAATAATGTGGCTTCTTACTCTTCTGTCTTCACTGTCTTAGGGGAACTGCATCTATGCTTACAAGAATATGAAACTGCATTAGACTATTTTCACCAGGCTGTAGATATTTCTCGAGCAAGTTATCACACAATCAAAGAGGGTGGAGCTCTTTGTAACATTGCTAATGTATATCTGGATATGGGAAAGAGATCAGAGGCTATCAAGTATCTGAATCAGGCCATAGCACTTCATGAGACCTGTGATGATGCAGCTGGGCATCTAGGACATGACTTCATGATCCTGGCAAAAGTATACTATGATGATGACAAATCAGATTTGACAAGAGAGTTTTGTGCAAAGGCAATAGTTATGCATACCAAAGCCAATGAAAAGGAATCACTTGCATGTACTCTTATGTATATAGGATGGACCTACTCAGATCAATGGAATACAGACGTAGCAAGAGGGTATTTCTTGCAGGCACTATCAATTTGTGAAGAATACAGCTTTCCAAATACACATGCAAGAGTTCTAAGATCTCTTGGAGATATGTACAGAGATGACAAAGAATTGGAAATAGCTATAGGGTGGTACAAAAAGGCTTTGGGAGTTCAAAAGAAAATCTCCAATATCAAAGCCACTGAATATCTTCACAATGCTATAGCAGAGGCAACAAATACTATGACTGAACAACCGCCACAATCTGAGCCTTAGCTGCTCAGACATTACAGTGCGTGCTAATTGATTCACAAGCTAACCTCAACTTACACTCTATTCAGGTGTTTGATTGTATCAAGAAGTATCATTGTATTCTCCAAATAGGCTCAAAGTGTACTCTATAAATAAACAATTTACTTGCAACTTACCCTTGACATCCCTGATCTCAATTGGGAACCGGCTTGTTGGTAGCTTATTAACCTTTCCCATATGGTAATTCCTTTAACTCTCACACTCTGAACTCTCATGCTCGGCGTCACGTGGACTTCCGCTTGTTCCCCCAAATGCTGTCACTGTAGTGAATGCTGTCACTATAGTGAATGCCGTTGTTCTGGCGTGCTTGGATGAACCTACTAAAATCCCACAAAATATTGATATATTAGATATTTTTATTCATTCATAATATAGGGCTCAATTGACCACGGATTGCATTGCTCACGACTGCATCCTTGTCGGTACAAGAAGATGATGATATACCACGTATACTGTCTCTATCCTAACCAAACTGCGCACGTCAAATCTGGGCTCTATCAAATTCATTAGCCAATACCCGGCTGGACGGTGCGCACCACGTACCGCTTTGCGACGGGGTCGTCGCAGGCCTCGTCTGCGCCTCGTTTCGTGCCCCGCGGTAGCGCCGCAACGAGCTGCGACACAACCCGGTCGACATCTTCAATGGCAGAGAGAACCTCACCTACATCGTCATCCGTCCTGGTTGCTGCTGCCTACCAGACAATGGTGATCAGGACCAGGACGAAGCTGTTTCTCCCGCCCCTGAAAAGCTCGGGCCATGTCTCGTCGGGGACGACCTTGTGCTTCAACGGCCAATCACTCTCGCCCTGCCGCCATGCAGGCTGCATCCACGTCCACCAGATCCGCCATTTGGCTGCGAACGTGCTGACGGTGCCGATCTTCGGCGGCTTGGAATACTTGCGGCCAATCTTGAACCACGCCTTGATCGCCGCCGGCCGGTAGTTCTTGTTGCAGCTCAAAGCCAGCTCCTTATCCTTTATAACGGCAGTGGTCAGCGTAGGGACAGTCACATACGAATCTGTGCATACCTGATTGTTGTCCATGATATGCATCTCCACGGTCAACCACGCATTGATAAGGTGCTGCCAATCGGGCTTGTCAATGGCTGTGGCCACGAAGGCGTATGCATCTTGTAGCCAGCCCTGCAGACCGGTGATAAAGACGTCGTGGCTTGCAAGCATGTTGCAATTAGTGGGCGTGAGCATTGTCAATGGGGCGCTTGGCGTGGCGGCAGGCTGGTCGGAGACAGCGGACAATGCGGCAGGTAGGATACTAGTGTCCTGCTGTGAGGCTTCTTCATTGTTGTCGTCGTTGTCGTCATTGTCGTTATTGTTGTCATTGTCGTTGTTGTTGTCATTGTCGTTGTTGTCGTCATTGTTGTTGTCTTCACCTTCCTCCTCCTTCTCTTCTTCAGCCTTTAGGTTGGCGAGAATCTCTGCGTGCGTGGCCTCGTCAAGGTCATCCGCAGAGCTACGCAATTTTCAGTAAAAAGGCAGGATGGAGAGCATTGAGCGACTTACAGTCCCTTGCCAGGGCTTCGAAGTGAACACTTACGGCCCATTGACGGTGCATGCTTGCGCTTTGTCCTCCACCCCTTCTCCTTGGGCGCTCCCAGTTCCGCAATGAGCTTGCTGCCAGCGCCGCGTAAGCCGAGCGCGTCCAGGGTGGCCTGCAAATTTGCGATGTTGGCAAGCCGCTGCCTATCTGTGGGAGTGCCTGACAACGTCGGAAGCGCAGTAGGAGGCATTGCGATGCCCGCAGAAGTGTCGTTTGGCTGGCAAGTTGGGGCAGAGGACTGGGGAGTCGGGGGAGATGCCAGAGAAAGTGTACCGCCAGATGTAGCGCCGGGGGCGGCACCGGCGACCGGCACGGCTATTTCGGAGTTTGACGGCGCAGTCGTCTGTGTCACGGCCGTCTCATTCAACACTGCAACAGCCGTCGATGTTGCAATGTCCGACTCGAACACCTGTGGCCCATCTGGAGCTGTGAAGAAAGCAGGTGAGCTAGGTTATATCGTCTGTCAATCAAGGCGGCTTACGGAAGATTCGGTGCAGGTATTCAACGAACGGCTTCTCAACACTCTCTTTGAACCCGGGATATTGTGACTTGAAGCTATTCCCATCCACCGTAGCTGTATGAATCCTGGACCGTAATGCTCAGGCACCAAACCGGTGCAAGAAAGTGGGGAAGACTCACAAAAATGACTGTAGCTCCCCGTCATTGCCGGGCACTGGTCCTCCCAAGGTGAACAAGCCAACCCATCCAGTCAACCGGTAGATCTCTTTCAGGGCAACGGCCACTGTTTGAGGGAGCAGGTCGATGGCTCTGGCAATGCCGGTGAGTGCAAGGCATGCAGAATGTGGATGCGGCAACTTACTTTAGCATATCATCTAGCTTCTCTTCATCTGGAGCCACAGGGCAATCTGCCCCGATACCCTCATCAAATGCCACGGCCACAGCCTCCTTCACCTCTGCTGACTCTGTCTCCAGCAGCTTGCGGCACCGCCTGTTACGGAAGGCCAGTGCACCGCTTTTTTTGGCCCCGGGTACCATCGCTAGGTGTATCTTCCACTCGAGCTCAATGATTGCCTGAAGTTTTGCCTCCCAGTACATGCTCTTGTACGTTTGGTACGACACCAGGCGCCTAGTGGACTTTCCGGACAGGTCAAGAACTTTGCTCGTGGCTGCAGCACGCAACTGCGCTCCGCGCAAGTGGTTGTTGTACCACTGCTTCAAGCGCTGGTTGGTTCATCAGTTCAAAGCTCGGCGGCGCATGATGACAATGCACCTTTAGAATGGGTGGGTCATTCGCCGTAGAAGTCTCCGGTTCATCTTTGCCGTCCGGCCAACGGTGCTTGAGGCCGCCGCCTCTGCCTACCACGTTGGAATGGCCGCGCACCGCAACCCGCCGCCTGAACATCCGGACAGCCTTGTTTTCCACTTTGCGCAACCCGTGGCTGCCGCCGCTACGCCGAACGCTGATCAGGGACCCGCAGATCCTCCTGCGAACCCTCCAGTTCCCATCACCTCTATCCGCCGTCTGCCGCTCCCACCGGCTCATCCTCCGCTGCATCCACATCCGTCCCCGCGTCTGCCGTTCCCACCGGCTCGTCCGTCTCCGAGTCCCTTCGTGCTTCTGCGACCAGTCAAGCTGCCGCTGCCGCAAGAGTGGAGGACTTTGAGCAGCTTTCAAACGTCATGCACCAGCTCAACATCGAAAATCTCATTGGCATCATGCAGGACAAAGTCGACAGCAGCGGGCCCGGCCCCGCCGTTATGACCCTATCCCTTGCCGTCAACCCCAACCACCGCCACAGTGATGGGCGTCCAACTGGTAGTGAGGCGGATATATACTGATATGCAATCCTCAGAGCGCAGTAGTGAACGTATCAATTTGAGGGAGTGCAGTCAGGGTCCCGAGACTACGCACGGCAAATCCTGCTCGGTGTACGAGCGGGACACGGTGACTAGGACTTGGATCGGAGGGCGCGAGAGGCTGGGGGAGAGGACAATAGTGCGCGGGCTAGACACGGCACGGATCACCGAAATGATGCAGTGCTGGAGACGCGACGGGCAAGCTCCCAAGAATGTGTCACAGAAGCTAGGAATGTCGGAGGGGACACGAGGACTATTTTGAAAGTTGAAGGGGAATTACGCAGCGGTGGCAATGGTCGGGGGAATATATTGAGGACGAGAGGGACGAAGTACGAGGTGGTGACAAAGGAACAGAGGGGCGTATATAGGCCTGATCTCTGTGTTGAAGGTGCGGGGTGTCGAGGGAGAGAGTGGTGAGGTGTAGGGAGATTTCAAAGGGCGAGAGGGGATTTGTCGAGGGTCGTGGTATTGATATTCGTATTGATATTGCGGCGTGGTATTGGTGTCGAAGTTTCGTGCGTCTAAGAGCTTAGAGCGACGGGTTGTGGTGAAGTCAGGCCACTTCAGAAGCTCTTTCGAGATCCTGAGTACGAGGGGGAATAGTAACTTGTTATTTCGTCTTCTAGCGACTCAGAACTATTTGTACGACAAGCGAGTCAGAAATCTGTATCGTACGGACGTTGACATAGTGAAGACAAATACGATCTAAAACGCGGGAGACATGGGTCAGATATCACGGGGTGTACAAAGTGGACGCGGGGGAGTGAGTATACGAGGGATGTGGCAAGAGAGGATCGTTGAATTAAGGGATGGTTTAGGTTTAGTTCCGACTTATGATCGCTGCTAGGGGGCGAAGTGCGTGTAGCGCGGCTAGCGCTTAGATTGTAAGGCGCTGGTGGTGTATTGTAAAGTCAAGTGGGGTATCCAATGTATTCCGGGTGTAAATTGAAGGGAGGGACGTACGACGGGGGGCTGTGGGGCTTAGTTTATTCACTATGTCCCTACAGTTGTAACAAGTGGGTGGTGTCATAGGCAGGCAGGATAGTGAAGTGCAAGTATAGGGCAGTATAGTGCACTATAGTGCACTATATTGCATATATCAGTACTATGGTGTCCTTGGATGCACTATAGTAGTAGCATGACTGTAAGGACCATTGTATTTTTGCACCAATATAATAGGCTTTGAAAATGTTATAAATAATGGTGTAGATGCACAGGTGGAACTGCTATATAGATGTAATTCAGCAGAATATATCTGGTTAATGGTAGAGAGCTGTAAGGCAATCACTGTCCAATGGATCCCATGGGTTTATATACTATAGTGAATCAATAATATATTACAGAAATGCTGGGATATATGCACCTTCTCTCCTTTCAAATGAGCTCTATAAATTCGAATAATATTACAGCATGCGGCTTAGTATAGTGCATATGTAACCTGAATTTACCAGAATATAGGGGGTCATTTCTGAGGAGTTGTGCAGTGCACACTGTATCAGATATTCATCTACTATAGTGATGTTATACTCTTTGAAGCTTTCTTAATTTGTTATGGGATGACTGGACATTCATAAATCATGACGAAAAAGGTGGGCATATCTACCACGCATGCCACTGCTGTCTGAATTTATCATAATATCTGAAGCCATTGGTGAGCCACTCCAAGGCATATATGTTTGTGCACTATAGTGGTGATCTAATTGGTTGGCCACAAAAGCATATGATATGTCCAATAGCTCTCCAGTACTTGGTCAATATTATCCACAGTAATTATAGAGCATTCACAGACCATGCCCCACCCAATGCTCAAAATATGGGAATTCTACCTAGAGTTGGCAGAAAGTGCTGTAGTTCCACTCTCATACAGCCTGTAAAGTCTGAGGTATCCTTGTCCCAGGGTGATCCAGTTTATGATCAGGCATATGGATATAAATGTCTATTTCTTTTACAGAGGATGAGCTTGTGCTCAAGTAAGCTTCATGGATCATGGCTCATTGAAAAATAAACAATCATTGCAGTTCACACATATGCTTGGATGTATCTGCAGATGGGACAGGGACATATGGATCATTTAGGCTGTATCAAAGGATCAGAAGTACGGTACTATATAGTCATCCCATAACAAATTAAGAAAGCTTCAAAGAGTATAACATCACTATAGTAGATGAATATCTGATACAGTGTGCACTGCACAACTCCTCAGAAATGACCCCCTATATTCTGGTAAATTCAGGTTACATATGCACTATACTAAGCCGCATGCTGTAATATTATTCGAATTTATAGAGCTCATTTGAAAGGAGAGAAGGTGCATATATCCCAGCATTTCTGTAATATATTATTGATTCACTATAGTACATAAACCCATGGGATCCATTGGACAGTGATTGCCTTACAGCTCTCTACCATTAACCAGATATATTCTGCTGAATTACATCTATATAGCAGTTCCACCTGTGCATCTACACCATTATTTATAACATTTTCAAAGCCCATTATATTGGTGCAAAAATACAATGGTCCTTACAGTCATGCTACTACTATAGTGCATCCAAGGACACCATAGTACTGATATATGCAATATAGTGCACTATAGTGCACTATACTGCCCTATACTTGCACTTCACTATCCTGCCTGCCTATGACACCACCCACTTGTTACAACTGTAGGGACATAGTGCACTAAACTACTCCCCAGTGTTGTGCATGGAAGGGAAGTGCGTGCCGCTCGGCTGGCGCAAGGTCATCAAGTGCGTCTTGGTCCGCGAGGTCACCATCCGCCTCATCCAGGTGGACCTCGATGTTGACCGGGCTGTTGCCAAGGTCGTCCTGGTCGACAGCAGTGCATTTGGAGCGTCGCAGCACCCGGAAATAGACGGAGAGGTTGCTGGCAAATCGGGAGATGTGGAGGAGGGTGATGAGCTCCGCGATCATGTGGTGCGTGACATGTCCCCAACCGCAGAGGACTTTGCTAACATATTCGTCCAGATCACGGATGACGATGCAGACTACACCCTTCCGGCGCCGTACATCTGGAATGCTGATGGGTCCATTGGGGAGTTCTAGGTGATGTGCTCATATTGTTATTATTCATATTGCGGACATCCTCGCCGTGCCGGGTCCAAAGACGATGCTTCATTCTTCTCAGATATTCTTATAGTATGCGATAACTTCTCCTCACTTGAACGCTCCCCGCTGTCCACTAATTTCTGTTCGCTGTCGCTGCGACGCACTTCCGCACTGTACGCATATTTGCTATAATCTGCTGATATAAAAAATTATGAAAGCCCTGCCTTATTTTCTAAACGCTACGTGCGCTGTTTACTGTACTAATGGCTGTTTCTCGACTGCTGTCGCACTCCCGCTCTCAACCCGCGCTGATAATGCCTCCATCCCCAGATAATATTACCTAAAACCCATAAATACTTATCACTGTAGCGAGATACGTGAAACCCCAACTCAATGAACAATCATGCTCTCCGGGATGTCCTCGAAAGGCCTGCTTCATGCTGAGGTGAATGAGCGCCGAGCGCGTCGCAACACGTCGCGTCGTGCAGCGCCTACCTTGTTTAAGTTGTTGATCGTGCCATACACGCGTCACGGAGCACCTTGGCTCAATGACCACCCTTCAACAGAGCCCACAACGATCCCTCCTTCATTTTTCCTGCTTCTCCTGCTCGCCAGGCGTTTCTGCAATGTTGCAGGTGTCGGACACGGCGCCTCCCGCGCAGCACGTACGTCCCCTTTGAACTGCTCTCTGGAGGGCGCACCACCAAACACGCGTAACTCGGGACCTACTAGGTCATCACGGCACACACTGTGAGCATTGCACATCTTATTTGACGCTGAAAGGCATTGCACTGACTCGCCATCGCTGCCACCCTATTGCACTCCCTTGCTGAATGCTCGAACATCGCCAGCCGGGGAGATACCGGCTACCACACTCTGAACACGAGCGATTGGTAGCGCATGAGCAACGGTACATGTCATTTGTCTACTATACGCCGGTGCTGCTGACGTTTGCGCGGTGTGCCCTGTAGCCTTCAGTGCATGGCCGCCGCTGCCTGCCACACCCGACGAACCACGACGACACGCACAACGTTGGCGTGGGACAAGGACGAGGGCTACAACAAGCACGCGCTGGAGCTAAAGGCAGACGAGGACGCGGTGTTCGACGACGAGGACGAGGAGAGCGGCGCGCCAAACCCGATATGTTTGAGCCGCTTGAGCAGCCGTGCCGCCTGTCAGTTTTGCGGTCGATGGTGGCGTTGGCCGCGCGCTTTGACCGCCCGTGCCCGGCCCCAGGGCAAGATGGTGCCAGGTGTCCGTTCTGCAATGGGCCCGATCACTTCATCCGAGAATCGTTCTGCAACAGGCCCGATCACTTCATCCAAGAATGCCTTGTTCTACAAGACTACATAGCGACAGGACGGGTGGTACGCAACGAGATGAACCAGGTGGTGCTCAAGAACGGCCGACCAGTGCCATTTGGCATGGGTCCGATACAGGTGTGAGTAGATGAGTTTTATTGCACGGATCCGTCCGGACTGCGCGGGGACGTTGCGGCCAGAGTCGCGGGCAATGTGACGGAGACAATGATGTTGGCATCGACAGGCCCCATCGCAGTCATCAACTACCCGCTCCGTCCTGCACACGACCAACCCGTCGCAGGGCTCATCCGGTTAATTCCACCATTGACGGACAACAATCGACTCGAGGAGTTGCGTCAAGAGATAGCGGTGCTGACGCTTATGAAGGAACAACAAAACATGGGTTGGGTTCGAAGGGAGACGGCGATTCGCAACAGCAAGTTGCCACCACCAGCCCCCTGCCGGGGGAGAGGGTGCGAACCAAGAAACTCATCCCTGATGTGGTGATACTGCCGTTGAAATGCACGCCTAAACGACCGAAGGTTATGTTCGCGGTGCCCAACAAGGAGGAGGTTGCGGAAGCGACAAGGGAAGCAAGCGAGGACGAGCCGACCAAAGAAAAGGGCACCGAGGAAGCTGAGCCGGAACCCATTCATCCTGTCGCCTCGGTACCCGACGCGACGTACATACCGGTCGGAGACGCATCGCGACCAGATAAAGGGAAGGAACTAGTCGCCGCCTATACAAAAGACACGCCCATCCACAGTGAGGAAGTCGCTAAAGAAGTCTACGGGCGTGCAATGGGAACCTCCGTCACTCTGACGCAGAGCGTACTACTGTTGCTGGCACCGGAGGTACGCTCACAGTTGCGCTACGCCATCACTCCGCGTTGCGTAGCGGCTCCGGTGTTGTCCAGCGGAGACTCCCCTGTGGCAGTCTTGCACACGGTCGTGATGGAGAGCAAAGAGCATACCAAGGAGTGGTCGGATCTGCCGGGCGACTTGTACGAAGAGGAGCACAAGCAAGAGAGGGATTGAGCGAGGGGGTACACCTCGCATATGCCGGCATCGTTCCTGCAGGCCATACAGAGCCACCCATAGGGTCACTGGTTCTGTCTGACCCGATACTGACGTTGATGAGTGCCTCGGTGGAAAAGCCGGCCCCGCTCGTGGTCGCAAAGGAGTCATCCGTGTTGCGCGCAGTCCTGCCCTTGGTGGATAATCAAGCACACATCAAGGCTATTCTTGACCTGGGGTCGCAGGTCATCTCCATGTCCGAAGACGTCTGCCATTTCCTCGGCTCGGCATATGACCCTGCGATCATGCTGGACATGCTTTCTGCCAATGGCTTGATTGACAAGTCCCTCGGTCTCGCCCGCAACGTGGCACTGAAGCTAGGCAACATTACGCTCTATGTACGGATACATGTTATCTGTTCTCCAGCCTACAACATCCTGCTCGGGAGGCCCTTTGATGTTCTCACCGGGAGCATAGTCCGCAACTTTGTCAACGAGCGACAGACCATCACGATCACCGATCCCAACACCAAGGCGACCGCAACTGTCCCAACGGTAGAACAAGACTTGCGTCGCATCATTCAGAGCGCCAGCAAACACAGGGATTCTCGGCTCTAGAGATGTCGTTGGACGACCAGGCGGAGGTGGCTCTCATCCTCGAGTTCACAGGCGAGGATCTGTTAGTACCAGGTGGAGTATATGAAACCCCACTAAATATATACCTGCCTATGTCACATATCATAATTCTGGTTCCACACACAGCCAGACTGGAGCCTGTGCTCTGTCTACAGAAACCGAACAGCATGTGTTAAGTTATAATTAAACTGAGCCTAATACACTGAGTAGAGAATATAGTGGCTTAGCATCTGTTGTTATTATATGTAATATGTAAGAAAAGTAAAAATAAAAAGAATGATTATAGTGATTGTACTGCCATGCTTGCAATGGCCACTGACCCCAAGTAAAACAGACCATGCATGTTGGCGGTAGCGATAATAAGGTAATGTACAAGCTGAAAGGTATTATCTATTTTGCACATGCTCATTTTACTGCACGTATAATAGGAGACTCAGCTGAAACATGGTTTCATGATGGGATAACCACAGGCAGGGTTTGTATCACTGAGGAGAAGTTCAACACAATATCTGACATATACGGAACAAGAGGATACAAGGCATCTGTTTTGATATATAGTACAGTCTATAATAATTCAACTGTCCCTGCACTAGCCTAAATGCAGCTGAGATATAGCTGGAAAGTATAACTTGGTTTACAGAGAACTTTCAATTGCACTTGGCATATTGTGAATTACCCCTCCCCCTCCCTCCTCCCTCACAATTAAGAGTAATTGTACTGCCATGCTTGCACTGGCCATTCCCCCCCCAAGTGGACGTTGCGTGCCCATCCCGCAGGAGACAGCGGCGTGCGGGCGCTCGGCCTAGCGATGCCCTGCCTTGCCGTGTTGCCGGCAATCTTGGGCGTCAGGCCAGGGAAGGTGAACGCCGTCTGGGGTACGGCGAGGCCAGGTGTTGAAGCGCGCACGGAGCCAGTGCTGGTGATGTTGCTGAGGGACGAGAGGTTCGTGGAGGGCGTCGGCGGGGCGGGAGAAGGCACGTTAACGAAGGTGTCATCCTGGGATGCGGCCAGCACTGGCTCCACAACGGACACGCGGTCTTCATTGTCGTCCGCTTTGGAGCCCGATTTGTACGCCGGCAAGCGCAGGTTCACCATGCCATCAGGCTGTCAAGGCAGATTAGTGAAATGCAGACGAATATTAGTCATCAAGGCTTACCAGGTCGTTCGTGCGCAGGATGGCGCGATAGCGGCTTTCGCCGTTGATACGCCTGCCCAGCCGTCTAGCGGAGAAACCCCCGACTTTTGGCATTTTCGGCATCTTTTGAAATCACGTGACATCGGCCCGCCGGCCTCGGTCCGCACCATCAGGTTTCACTACCACCCCGCAGCGTCTATTGAAAGCGCCCCAAACGCACTCGAAATAGCCTACACGCCCCACCAAGCGCCCCGAGCCACACGCCACAATCCTACGGCCCCGCACAGCAGTCACACAGCGGCTATCTGACTCGGAGCCACACGCCACAATCCTTCCCCGCCATGATGCGCCGCTGTCAATCACACTTCCCTTCTGCGTCCCCTGATTCCTCAATATTCCCCACATCTCGATCCACGATACGGTCCCGCCTACGTTAATCCACAGCCGTCCGAGATAGGCAGGAGCGCTACACAGCGAGCCAAGACCGCCCGTCGCAACACTGGGGAGTAGTTTAGTGCACTATGTCCCTACAGTTGTAACAAGTGGGTGGTGTCATAGGCAGGCAGGATAGTGAAGTGCAAGTATAGGGCAGTATAGTGCACTATAGTGCACTATGGTGTCCTTGGATGCACTATAGTAGTAGCATGACTGTAAGGACCATTGTATTTTTGCACCAATATAATGGGCTTTGAAAATGTTATAAATAATGGTGTAGATGCACAGGTGGAACTGCTATATAGATGTAATTCAGCAGAATATATCTGGTTAATGGTAGAGAGCTGTAAGGCAATCACTGTCCAATGGATCCCATGGGTTTATGTACTATAGTGAATCAATAATATATTACAGAAATGCTGGGATATATGCACCTTCTCTCCTTTCAAATGAGCTCTATAAATTCGAATAATATTACAGCATGCGGCTTAGTATAGTGCATATGTAACCTGAATTTACCAGAATATAGGGGGTCATTTCTGAGGAGTTGTGCAGTGCACACTGTATCAGATATTCATCTACTATAGTGATGTTATACTCTTTGAAGCTTTCTTAATTTGTTATGGGATGACTATATAGTACCGTACTTCTGATCCTTTGATACAGCCTAAATGATCCATATGTCCCTGTCCCATCTGCAGATACATCCAAGCATATGTGTGAACTGCAATGATTGTTTATTTTTCAATGAGCCATGATCCATGAAGCTTACTTGAGCACAAGCTCATCCTCTGTAAAAGAAATAGACATTTATATCCATATGCCTGATCATAAACTGGATCACCCTGGGACAAGGATACCTCAGACTTTACAGGCTGTATGAGAGTGGAACTACAGCACTTTCTGCCAACTCTAGGTAGAATTCCCATATTTTGAGCATTGGGTGGGGCATGGTCTGTGAATGCTCTATAATTACTGTGGATAATATTGACCAAGTACTGGAGAGCTATTGGACATATCATATGCTTTTGTGGCCAACCAATTAGATCACCACTATAGTGCACAAACATATATGCCTTGGAGTGGCTCACCAATGGCTTCAGATATTATGATAAATTCAGACAGCAGTGGCATGCGTGGTAGATATGCCCACCTTTTTCGTCATGATTTATGAATGTCCAGTCATCCCATAACAAATTAAGAAAGCTTCAAAGAGTATAACATCACTATAGTAGATGGTTGTCCTCTCAATGAGTCCTGGAACGCCGCCGCGGGGCGCGCCGCTACCCTCTTTGAGACCGCGCGCAAGTCTGGTGAGAAGCATCACGCGTTCCCTGACAAGCTAGTGCACCATCGGCGCGGCAACTTTACCACCGTCTCCTTCGGCGTCTCTTACGGCGGCGGCCAATTGGTGAGCACCGTCGACTCACGCCTCTGCAGGGCTGACTCATTAATCGCAAAGGCCCCCGGAGTCCTGCGGCAGTCGAAGGGTCGGCAGGCAGTGGTGGACCGCCTGCGTCGCTCGCGCGACGTCGACCGCATCGCCGGCCACCAGAGCAGTGCGTCGACCGTCTCCCATGCGTCAGCGTCAATTGACCATATAGCAGGGGGTCTATCCTCATATTTCCCGCAGCCCTATCAACATATGCGCGAGGGCATCAAAGCGCTGCGCGACGCGGACCCGACCCTCGAGCTGCCGTTCAAGTCAAGCGCGTATCCAACGGCGACCGCCAATCTGGGCCCGGACACGACATGCCTCGACCACAACGATTGTACAAATTTCCCCAGCCTGGCGTGTGCCATCACGGCCCTGGGCGACTTTGACGCGGACAAGGGCGGCGAGCTCTACCTCTGGGACTTGGGCCTGCGCATTCGGTTCCCTGCGGGCTCCACAATACTCCTTTCCTCGGCAGGCCTTCGGCACGGCAACCTGCCTATCCAACCCGGCGAGCGAAGGTACTCGCTCACGCAATACTGCCCTGGAGGTTTGCTGCGATGGGTACGGCATGGGATGCGGCCCGCAGGCGACCTCTCCCCGGAGGAGCGCGAGCGCCTGGACGGAGTCAACGGCGAGGGTTGGGAGAACCAACTGAAGAGGTTGTCAAAGTACAACCAGCTCCAGGAGGACCGGGAGGCGCTCCTTCAGCGAGAGAGGGAGTTGTGGGGTAATGGGAAGTAGGCCCGCAGCGTACGCCCTTTCGTCTCTTTGTGTACTCTTTTATTGTACATAGAATGGTAGGATTTCGATACGTAACATGCAGGGCCTGGTCAGAGCCTTCAAAGCAAATCGGAAAGCCCCGGCGGGGTGTCAATAAGTGTCGATAAACAAAGACTGTTAGGCAACGCGTCCCCTCGAACAAGCTCGATGCCCTCTCCCTCAGACTCGTTGTCGCCGAACCCACCCGTACGAAATCCCCTCGCCGTCGCGCCGTTGAACACAAGATGGCCCGACGCGGATCTGCCAGGCTAACGGAAGCCGCGAAGAAAAGGCGACAGGACAGGCAAGTCCGACTGACGACCGCCATTGTCGACGCGCAAACAGAATATTATGCCAAGGCCGCAGAGATTGCAGTCGAGCATGGTCGGTGAGTGATCTCTTCTAGAGCTCAATTCCAAAATTGACGTGGCTTTCAGGTCGCTGCCCTGGGTTGTCGGACAACTGCACCTCGGAGGTCGACGCCTTACGAAAAAGCGCGCCGCTAGTTCCTGGAGCACGTTTTTAGGCTGCCAGCTCAGGATGTTGAACCAGGGTACGAGCCACGTAGCCTCATTTTGTAGTCAACGGACCGCTGAAACTCCTACAGGTAAGGCAAAAGGCGACAAGCTGTCGATCAGCAAATTCCTTGAAGAGAACAAGGCGCAACTGCAAGAGAAGTACGAGCAACTCACCGAGGCGGAGAAGGCTGCCCTCAAGGAGGACGGGGAGCGCAACCGCGAGGAGAGGGTCGTCCTTCCCATGCGGAAGTCCGAGAAGTCCGTGCAGAAGGATTTCCACGAGACGTTCAAGGCGGTTGTGAACGAGGTGAGCCAGGCACATCCCTTTCCCATTGCCCGGGCTCAAAGGCGACTAGGTGCACGGCGGCCTCCAGCGGACGCAAGGCGAGGCGATGATGATCGGCGTCCGTGGCGAGGTCACCCAGTACGGCGCGCTGATGGGCACCCGCAGGTAGTAGGGTGGTAATGTGTCAGATACCAGATCCCTAGAGCGCTGGTGAGGGTACCGTGATGTGTGCGAGTGAGCGTCAGGGTCCCGAAGACAATCGGAGTGCGTCTCCGACGAGTGTGGGGAGGTGTGCGATCGGATGCGCTGGTCGGAATGCGTGATCGGTCGGAGAGTCGTCGATGAGGGGTCGGAGGCGCAGATGCGATGGTCGGAATGTGTGGACAAGTGGTGCAAGTGGTGCGATCGAGGCTGCGACCGCTGCGAGACGACGGAGTCAAGACTGCGGTCTCCGAGGTCGCAAGACGGTCGGAGCGACGAAGTGCGAGGGCAACGGCTAATGGGACGACGATGGAACAAGATGAGAGCGAGGAGAACGATAAGCTGAGTGCGGGACGACGACGACAAAGACAAAGGCAAAGGCAAAGGCGACAGAGCTAGCCTCGAGCTAACTATACGATAGAGACGAGGCGTTATGGGCGTCGAATGAGATCTGAACCGTGCGGGGGGAACCGAATCTGTATTGCAGCATGGATGCGACCGCTATTTATACGTCTCGACCGCTACAGTACGAGTCCGATCAAGAATAAAGTCGGAACAAAGGAAAACGGTCGGAACAAAAGCAAACGATGGTGCGCAAGTCGCACATGGTACAGACAATGGAGGAGAGTCAATAGAACATATCAGAAGGTCTGCGAGGCTGTAGAGAACAATGTAGAGCAAGTGATCAGCGCTGTCAGAAGGGCAGTGCAAGCGCATGGAAAATGATCTGCGCTGTCAAGAAGTGTGGGAGAGACATCCTACAATGTCGAACAAGACAATACGACCAGAATAGGAGGCAATGGAGGTGTGGCGAGTGGTAGAATGCACTCCGACGTGCGAGGGGGTCGCAGGTGAGTGTTGTGATCTTGCGACTCGTCAAACGGTCGGAAGAATGCTCCGGTAGTACGTGTGCGATGGTCGGAGCGGCGGAGGGATAATCGGAGCGCTGACGCGACCGCAGTACGATCGGGATCGAAGGAATGTGGCGCAAACTCGAGAGCTGGGCTAGACAATGGTCGGAGGACAATGGCGCGACTGTGGGGGTACTCGGAAGTCGCAGAGACGTCGGAGAGGCGTGGTGCACATGCTGAAACGACGATCTCAATGATCGAAATGTCTGATGTAATTTCGACGCGTTGTGACAACTGTGGGAGACGCTGTGCTCGAGGTTGCGTGGCGGCAGTCGGAACGATGAGCAAGTGGTCGGATGACTGTGTGTGATGCATGCGACGGAGTTGCTGGTCTGAGCGTGGTGTCGAAGGTATGATTCCGATTGTGCGACAGCTCTGTGAGACTCCAACGGTCGGAACTCTGGCTCCGATCTTGCAAGCGGTCGGAGGAACCAATCGGACGGTCGGAGCACTGCTGCGTGACGCTGCGATCTCCGGAATTGCGTATCTGTCGACTTGACGAAAGTGCGAAAATTCCGTAACGATCGCCTCACAGCGCGGGGCGAGGCGTATCAGCGCCCGAAATATACGTCTCCCCGAAAGTGAAGGCCTTCCTCGCCAAGTCCTTCAACCTCACCCCCGATCAATTCGCACTCAAGCTTGAGGCCTTCGTTCTCGCGGACCTCGGTCAAGGTAAGCCGCCCCCTCCTGATCAATCGCTATCTGTGCTCACAACCTGTAGATCATGCCTCGAGGGCGAAGAGGAGTATGACGGAGGATCAGAGTACCGCGAGGACGTGTATACAAGACGGCCACGGTGCGTACCTACTTGGTTGACGGGGTGTACGTTACACTGACCCGTCGGTAATCAGACTCGATCCTCTTCAAGACCAAGGGTGTCAAGCCCGGTTCCATCAAGATGAACTATCGAAGCCTCAAGCGGCAGGAGCTCACCACCCTCCTCAGAGCCCTCGAGAACCAGACGTGCCGATGGGAGAAGATGACCGAGACGTGGAGGTCGCTGCGCGTATCCAGCACAACCAGGAGCGGCAGCAGGGTGGGGAGGAGGTGTACATCTACCAAAAGGCCAGGAAGGCCGCAGCTGCGCCTTCTGACGCCGTCGTCGGCCCCTCCGCTTCGCCGAACGCCCTGCCCTCGTCTTAGTTCCCAGCCCCATCGTACCACCCCCAGTCACACATAAGTTAGGCCTGTAAGGCTGAAATATATTGATTTCTTGCTGTCCTTGTAGGATACTTTACACTGCGTGGTTTGAGAGCAAACAGAGCGATCGAGACACGTCCGGCATGAGGGCCCAAGGCGTCTCGACTTGCAAAGAAAAATGGGTTGGCGGTCACGTGACCGTGTTGACTTTGCTGTAACATAGCCATCCGTGACACGTACACAATACATGACCAATCTTATTGCATTGCAAGGCTAGGTAATGTACAGACTGCTAGCTACAAGGGAAGGGAGACAGAATGCGAGCTCATAGTCTGCAACGGCGACGACGGGTCTTGGCGCGGTGAGCGGGACGGGTGCCGGCGGTCCGGGGAAGGGGCCGCAGCATCTCTCGGCAGAGCGCCTGGAACCGACCTGCCGCCGGCGCCGCAATGTTCCGCGCACGTGATGTTGGTTCGTTTTCGAGCACTCGTGAATCCCTCTGTAGCCCTTTCCCCCCTGCCCCGCTTGCTTAGCTAATAGCACCATCGCATTCCCCTTGTAAATACGGTTCCAATGATATATACATGATGCTATATACACGAGGGGACGGGGGAAGGGTCGAGCTTGTCGACGACGACCCTTAGCGCGCGGCGGGGGCTGTTAGCGCCGGTGACGACAGGCGCGGGAACGCCGGCGACAGGGCAGGCACGTGCTTGATGGCGATGATCTGGCACCATCTCCCACTGTGCCCTTATCTCTTGATCTCCCGGGGGGCGACTGCTGGGGGAAGTGCTGCCGTAGTGAGGATAGAGCTAATGAAGATAGTTAGCCTGGCCATAGCACCAAGACTACCCGGGCTACTTACCTTAGGTAAGAGGTACCGAAGAATTCGAAGCCATCAACAGATCCCGGCACAGCACGCGCAGCAATGTAGCCTTCAGTGGTGATAGCAGCGACGAGGGAGAACCGTTCGCCACGAACGAAGACTTGGCTCATCTCGGCCCGCTGTCCAACCATAGCACGCCCGCGACGCCGACACGTAGTGCGATCATTCTCGCTAGCTTCGTCGACAAAGACGAGTTGACTGCCGTCCCGCAAGAACATGTCGCGGACCATCTCCAGCCAGTCGGCTCTTGCAGCTTCGTCACGTTCCTTGGCCAAACGGTGCAGAAGCTTCAGTGTCAGCCCGGCCTGCTGCAGGTTGAGATGAATGGCGGGAATGGAGATTTGGACGTCGTGATGGATTGCAAGGTACAGCTGGAGCTCATCGAGATATGTGTCCGGGTGCATAGTGTAGACCTCCACCATTGCATTCAGAAGTAGGTGCGTGATGATGCGAACACGACCACGGAGAGGGGAAGGAGGCCGCTGGACAGTACCGAACTCGTCCATGATTGCGCGCCAGCGGTAGAGGCTCCTGCGCGAGACCTGCAGGGCGTCGATGATGTCTTCCTCGTCCCAGCCGCTCTCCCATAGTCGCAGAGCGACCTCCTTGAGGTCTTTGCTGATATGCCGGAAGCCCATTGAGTTATCAGAGAAGAGCAGACAAAGTACAATAGAAGGTAGAGACGGAGCAGTCGACGCGCTGGCAGCGCAGGCGCGTCGCTGGCGGCACCGCAGCGTCCCGATTAGGAAAATTTCGCGGTACCGCACCTCACGAAAAAAATCGGGCCGTGCCAATGTTTTCTGAAAGCGCTGTAAGACTTGTAGTATTTTTTTCATGACCCAAGCCCCCCTTCAATTCTTCTCAAACACATTTTCTTTAGCATTTATGCTGTTGGAATAGTATTGATCCCCACATTTTGACCACTTATGTATACATTTGGTTTGGTCTGACTGCTGTAGATACCCAGTCAAAATCAAACTACCCTCTAACATTATATTCTATATTTAGCATATTATTCTTTGAAGTTATTGGAAGACTGCATTCAATTATCTACCAAAAGAATGAAGTGTGCCTAATAGCTCTCCAGAATTTGGTCAATAAAATACCCAAATATTTCAGAGCACGTACAGACCATGCCCCACCGACCCCTGAAGGTATCAAGATTTTGCAAGGACTTGGTAGATGTTACTGTACTTCCACTCTGATACAGCTTCTACTAGTACTAGTACTGACCTTGTCCCAGATGCATGTGCAATATCAAATGGTCCTTTCTTTTTCCACTGAACCATCACTTGTGATATGAGCTTAGTCAAGCATAAGCCTATGCTAACTGAGAATCAAGCCATTCATATGTACTTGTACAAGCCTGGGACCATTCTATATCTTAGAGGCTGTATCAGAGTGGAAGTACAGTGATTTCTACTAAGTCTTTGTATGATTTCAATACTTATAGGAGTTGGTGGGGCATGGTCTGTGAGTGCTCTGAAATTTTGGAGGATTTTAATAACCAGATGCTGGAGAGCTATTTGGATACTCCATTATTTTGGGCCAAAACATATAAATGATGAATATATATGTGTTGAATGCAGCCTACCAATGACTTCAAGAAATAATATGCTAAATATGGAATATAATGGTAGAGACTAGTTACATTTTGACTGCGTATTAACGGCAGTCAGACCATGCCAAATGTATACAACAGTAGTCAAAATGTGTGTATCAATACTATTTCAATAGCATAAATACTAAAGAAATTGTGTTGGAGAGGAATTGAGGGGTGGCTTGGGTCATGAAAAAAGTACTACAAGTCTTAAAGTATTCAGAGCTATCTGTGTACAAATTCTGGGAGCTTAGGTAAAGAAGATCATGACTGCAGGATATTCCTTATCAGATACTCTCTTGTTCAGTAGTTCCGTTTAGCTCTCACGGCAATAGACTGGGCTTGGGACAGTATTTATATATGGCCTACATGTAAGCCTTTATCATACATGTACTGTATTGCTGTCATTGAGTTCTCCCAGGGCCTACAGAGAGGATTATATAGTAGCGCGAATGATTAAAAATGACATTTGTTGGGACCGTGGGAACATTTCGACGCGTGGGAGCGTATATCGGCTAGCACGTGATGCCTCCAGATATATTCCGATTTTTCCACATTTCTCCCTAATTTTCCAAGCCCTACGGGCAGCTAATCATAGTACCGGTAACCATTTAAAATGACTCGTTTACGTCCCGTACCCGTGGGAACCGACATCAACTGAATTTTTTCACTATTTTAGCCGATTTTAGCCGATTTTTCCGTATCCAATAGCATCACAACATTTTTCTCCCCCCACTCATTTTATATGTTGCTTATATAATCCATTTGTTACCGGTCTATTATTGAAATGGTCCGACCGGTCACTACCGGTCTTATTTCTTATTATCCTACAGGGACGCCTGGTTCTTCCCCTTTTCCTCCGCAGTGATGCGGGGCGGCGACGGCGGCGCCGGGGACGCTGACGACTTGGTCTTCCAGCGCGCGTTCAGCGCTTCCTTGACGTCAGCAACCAACTGGGTCGAGGGCCCTGCGTTGCTAGACGGCGTAGGTGCGACCGCCTGACTGTACGTCTGCTTAGGGGGTATCGTGTTGACGCTCCCCTGTCCGTCGTTAGGCAGTGATGCCCGTCCGACATTCTGGTTCGTCTTTTCAGACTGACCAGGATCCGCTGGGTTAGCGGATGTCCCGCCCTTCTTCGCGCTGAGGCGATCGGAGGAGCCGGAGACCCCACCGGCGGTGGGGATCTTGCTCTTTGCGCTATTCTTTACCATCTGTAACCTTGTAGTTAGTAACTCGAATAAATCGATTTGCTCACTATAAAGGACGTTCAAAAAAGTGTGATGTTGATGTTTTGTTGTCTTACGGTTCACACGAGAGAACGCGACCAGTGTGCTATGATTGTAGACGATGGATGCGTACAGGATGTGATGGATGTAAGTTGCCACCTCCCTGCCCAAGGGAGGCAGCCTAGGTACTACAACCCAAACAGGCGTCAACACCTTGTTTAGGTAACTGTGCGAGCTCGTGGCCGCTACAGTTCCCCGACACGCTGGCTCTCAGCGTCGGGGCCCGCGCTAGACGACCGCAAGTCGTCAGCGCCGCGTCCGTCTTTCTCGTACACTCTTACACCAACCTGACCTGACCCTACCCAAACCTACCTAGGTTGCTAAATGGGCCCTTAGTATCTTAGAGTACCTACACATGATCTATTCATGCAAAGCCTCCTCACATTACTCTCAGGTTGTGTGATGTGGCTTACATTTAATGAAAAGTTGCAACCCTAGCAAATACAAGCATAGGGTGAAAGGGCTATGGTAAAAACCTATGTCATGCTACAAGACACTAAGTTTGGCCTACATTGTGTTATGAAACCATAGATAAGCTAAAGACTCTATATACACCTATATCTCCTGCGGCATATCCTGTGTAGCAGCCACTCATGCTATGTGGATATCTGATAATGCTCAGCTTCTGCACCATAGTGAAGTTTTACACTAGATATATCAAATGTTAGTTTGTTACACTGATCTGCCTTTACAAGCTCATTTGTCTTGGTGTAAAGCACTTTGAGCTTATTTAGAATACGTAGCTGTGCTTCAACCTGATGTAACCTTTGAAATTCATACAATGCCTCCCAAAGTCTCTCAATACTTTTGCCTGGGTTATCTTGACAATCATATACAAGACTTAAGCCCTCCAGTGCTAAGCCTTTGGATAAAAAGGTGTTACCCAAACCAGCTTTATCAATGACATGTTGATAATACTTGGTAGCTTCATTATAGCGTTGACTGTTAACACATAGGTTTCCTAGAGCTAGTAAGACTATAGTAATACCATGAATATCATTGGTATCACTATGCAATTCCAAGGCATCAAGCCAATACTGCTCAGCCAACTGAAACTCTCCAAGAGAATAGTATAAATTTGCCAGATTATCCACATCACTAGCTTCTGCATCAGAAGTCTTTATTGCTTTATGAAGCTGCCGTGCCATTTTGAATGCTGATATAGCATCATTGTAGTGGCCTTGGGCTTCATAGACTGTGCCCATTCCTCTCCAAGCTGATCCTTGTTTGAGAGTGTTGTTTTCCTTTAAATAGATGTGCAGTGCTTCAGTGTAATATTGATTTGATTTGTCATAGTATGTCTGGTTAAAATACAATTTTCCAAGGGCAATCAGAACATTTCCCTGCATTGACCTGCTGTCAAGAGTTTTGTATATCTGTAAAGCTTTAAGATAGTAGAACTCAGCTGGATCAAGTTGCATCTGTGATGCATTGATATCACCTATATATTCCAGAGATACAGCATGACCAAGTATGTCACCATCCGCCAGAAAACATTGGCCTGCATTTACATAGCATTCCTTAGCTTCAGTATATGAGCTTTCTTGGAGCAGGACATCTCCTAAACGAAGCCAACTATTTCCTTGGCCTGACTTATTGCCTGTATATTGACAGAGGGATAGTGATTTATAAGCATATTCTCTTCCTGATGAAAGATTATTTTGAGAAATACATATCTGACTTAAAGATTCAAATAAAACAGCCTGTCCTTCCTTGTCATCAACATTCTCATATATCAACAGCGCCTCATTATGGAGGCTTATTGATTCTTCAGAATCCCCAGTGCTATAAGCAATTTCTGCCAAATGTTCCAATGCTTTTGCTTCAAGTTTAGTATCACAAATTTCTTTTGCTAGAAATCGAAGTTGCTGATAGCTCTCTTTGGCTTCACTATATTGTTCCTTGCAGAAAAGATAGTGGCCCCATGTTGAGAAAAGTAACTGTCTTAGAGAGGGAATCAGCTCCCCCCTATGGTTGTATATACAGCCAAGTAACTGTTCTGATAAAATCCCTTTGTTTATGCAAAATGTTGAGAACTGCAATGCTGCTTCAATGACAATGGGTGGAACATCTGCTTGATCCAAACATCTGACTAGTACAACAGTGATATTTTCCTGCTCTTGCAAAAGATATGGTGCAAGAGACTGATTTGGGATATTTGTCAATGCCAGATCAATGTAATAGTTGTTCAATGCCTTTTCTTGCTCTATTGACAACCGGAAATGTTCAAGGCAGTAATATCTAATCAGCTGGTGTGTTTGTAGCATTTTACTTGCTGTGCAGAAACCCAAGCTATGCTGTTGAATATACTTGATACTCTCATTTATATCTGTGATATCAGGGAAAATGACCTTGTACATGTCAATCTTGTCTAAGTGCAATCCTCCTGGTAGCTTGCTAATGATAGTCAAGATAAGAATCGTTGATGGATAAAGTCTCTTGCTATATTCAATGGACAACTGAATAGACAATTCAATACTTGTCAAAGGGTGATTCTGATGACGCTCTATCAGATGTAGATGTTTGTCCTCCCACAACTGCCACAATGCATGACAGCTCATTGATTGACATGTGTAAGCCAAAAGAGTAATTGCCAATGGAAGCTTATCAACAGCTAATACTATTTTCTCAGCCCATGAATCCCATTTACCAGCTATTGCATAGAACACTTGTTGTGCTGCAGACATGTCAAGAGCATTTAGTATTGGCAGACAAGGCTTTGTCCAATTTACACTTTCTGGCTGTTCTGTCCCCCTCATGGTGATGAGCAGAGTAATAGAAGGAATGAGGGCAAGATCCCCTAAAAAAGATTCTAAATTTGCTTTCTGAGTCTTATCAAAATTCCATATTGTCTCCACATTATCAAGGCATATGATGCACTCATGATAATTTTGAAAATACATCAAAATATTGGATCTTAGACTCAAGTTGGTCTGTGATATATCCAGAGCTGCAGCAATTTTAAGCAGCAACAACTCCAGAGTTGTGCATGTATCACATGCAATGAAATATCTACGATCCCCAAATTTTTCAAGGACCTTCTCATGATGCAAAACCTCCAGAGCAAAGGCTGTTTTTCCAATGCCTCCTGGCCCAAGGATAGCAATTCGGGCAGATATTGCTGATTGTTGCAGAATAGTTCCTAAGACAGAACCTACAAGGTCACTGCGTCCATAGAATACCTGTGGTCTTGATGACATACTTGAAATGAAACTATAGATAACCAGTATGATCAGCTTGTCATTTCTAGCACATTTTTTTGCTATCAACTTACACTGGAGATACAGTCCTTTGAGTCTGCTCAACATAAGATGAGTCAAAAGGTTTGTGAAGTACTAACAAACCCACCTTTACAATTTGTAATGCTGGATCATTCAAGACCAAAACAGTCTAAAAACACCAAGATTAACCTAGCAAACCCTAATACTTAGACCACTCCCTTACCTTTGATGTTTCAATAGTATTGTGAAGCCTTTTGCTCAACATTTCCAGCATTTTCAACACTTCTGACCTCTCAAAGATTAACTTGAATTTTCCCCATGAAGATGTTCTGTGACATCTTGATAATACAACTTTGACATCTTGGAGAACACTATGTCATGATTAGAACAGCAAGAAGAAGTATGATGTAAAGAGAACATACTGAGACAGATCATCAAGCACATGAAGTATTTCAGGCGGATATACATCAGATCCTTGATGTTCATGATTTTTTGGATGCATATTGAGAACAATAGAAGTTGCCTGATCCACATCCTCTAGTATCTCTTGGCATCTGTCGCGGCAGACATTGATTTGCTAGGGACAGTGTCAGTGCCATCTCAAGGTTACAAAACTCAAACTACGCACATCCTTGACTTCAATGATTCGCAGCAATGACCCTGCAGCACCTTTCATGTACGGCAAGCCCACCGTGATTTCAGCAATCTCGCGGAGTAACGCGACAGTTGTCGTCAGGGCAGGTGCTCTGTATTCGCACTCTTCCGCGGCCTTTCTCGGGGCTACGTCTTGGTTCCTCACATCTTGGCGTCCTACAACGATAATCAGACACATCGAGTTGTGCTCTAAGGATACAATGTGTACATACGACCTCCAAGGCGGGTGAGAATCAGTCTGATGTGGGTCGATTGCATTTGAAGGGATAGGATGCTCTGTGGAACGGGATGAGAGGAGATGTGACGGTGTGACTGCTATCGTTACCGTGCTAAAAGCGCACGCTACACCTCCACTACCCACATCCAGCACACCTGTACAGCATCCCAGTTCTCCTGGATCGTGGAGCTCAAAACGCAAGACTCGCCTCGAGGCTCGCCACCGTCATCGAACCAATACCCTCTCCATCCCCTTCCTAAGTGAGCCGACTAACATTTAGTCGCTATGCTTATCACTCGTGCGCCGTGTGCCGTATGAGCAGATGGATGGATGACTGGCGTCATATATGTACGCGATTGGGTACCATGCTAGTCTATGCGAGTGGCCAACGAGTGGCGAACCTGAGTGAAGGCATCCTATAGTGCGTGTTTTCTCGACGCTTTCTCTGCACGTATGCGGCCAACGATTCAACGTTCGACAGACTTTCACGTACATCAATAAGTTCCACCTCCTGCTGCGTTATCAATCACTTCCTCCACCGTCCCGCCTTCGGCGGGCGTCCCACCAGCCTTATGCGAGCCGCCCCCACTCACATTGACCTTGTCGCCTTTCCCGGTCGCCACTGGTAGCTACTGTTGATCCGTTGCTGTCCAGTCGTCTTTGGAGGTCATCGGCGTTATCAACGCATGGCAGCCGTTCCGCGGTCACGCCGTTTTCCCGGTGGAATGGCCCTCGTTGTTCAGCCCTTCGGTCACCGTCAGCCACGAGTTCGCTGACGTCGGTCATGTCCAGCCTACGTCGCTGCTTTCGTCCTTGTTGAGCTGCAGTCGCCACCGCATCATGACTGTTTGCTGCAGCTTTCATACGTCCGCGTTGTGAATGTAGCCTTCAGTCTTGTGCGAGTGAATTGCAGCAGCTAATGCATGCGGGTGCAGCCTTGGTTAGGGCTTCTCATCCTCGTGAGCTAGGAAGCATTGCTGACCATCGTATGCGCAGATCAGGGCTCACCTCGCTCGCCGATTGCGCAGATCAAGACTCCCCTCGCTCGCCATCTCGATAGCTTTGCCGAGTTCACGCAAATCCTGGCCACCCGCATCGCCGATGCTCCGGTCGGCTACGGCGTGATCCGCAGTCTACGCAACGACAAGACGCCCCCGCAGCAGTCCCCTCAGCAGGAGTCACTCATTTGGCAAGTCGCGACGAAGGCTGAAGAACCACGTCGAGGACGCTCGCGCCCGGGACGAAGATATGTACGCCATCATGCATGCCCGGGACGAGCAGCTCCACGATGCACAGGGAACCGTCAACGACAGCGAGCGGGAAGCAGTTCAACTCCGAGCCGCGCTCGGAGGCGCCGAGGCCGGGTGGGCGCTGAGCATTACCGCCAGGCTTCGGACGCAGCGATCTCCAGCCTTGGCTGGTCCTTTGAACGCAGCAGGCGCGTGTGTGGGAATATTTGTTCAAGGCAAAGTGACTGCTGCTCTCGATCGCGAGAATGTCAAGCACCGCGCGAATCTTGCCAGGCCTTCGCACCGCCCGTCGTCTTCAGGACAGAACACGACCGTCAGCACGCTTTACTCCCCGCTTCCAGCTCCTCGACGTACAGCAACAGTTCGTCGTATTCATTCAACAAGCCGCCGGTGACGTGGAGGAGCTAAACGCACCGCTCGTCAGCGAGGAGGCATGGAACGCCTCTCGCCACCCTCAGCAGTGCGCTCAAGCTCAAGGTTCGTTGTGACGACCGCGAACACGTAGCGGATCATCAGCCAAGTTGGAACCGGTGCAGGATCTGATGGTGGAGGAGCCAGGAGCTGCCTGGTGGATGTCGGTCGATAGCGACGATGACCTGCCCGTGCACACCGCTTGCTATGTGGACCAATGGCTTGCGAATTATCGTGCGAGGCTCTCACTTCAGTAATCCCATTACATGGCATCGAGCCTCTCCTGCTACGGCCTAGGGTCCATTCGTCGGCTGCAGGGAGGCCCTCTTCTGGTCAACTACGAGTCCTCCTTCCACATTTCTGCCTCGGCCGACAGTGGAGATAGCTCTGGCCCTCGGTGCCCGCAAGCACCATTCACCTGCAGACGCGCAGAATGCGCTCATACCTGGAAGACGAGTTGGACGACTCGGGACAATGCAGACGCGCTCACCCATCGGTCTCCGAGGACAACATCGTCGCCAGCTCACTGAAGCTGGCTGAACAGGAGCGGGAGGGGGAGAAGAACATCATGTGCGCGAAGAAGATCCACCGTGCTCTGCCAGATCTAAGCGACGACCAAAATACCGACCTCCAAGGACATTGCTAGTATTTCTACATCACGGTTTGCTTCTGTAATGAGTCGGGATTTAACCAGGATGATGTATTGTGCTTCTGCGTTGGATGAGAGGCCGTCGACTAGCATACGATGCACAAAGGAGGTTGCACGACCTCGCGATCATAGATGCAGCCTTTATTTGATACCGTGTTTTCGCCTCAGTCTTGGTCGCAAAGCAGATCAGTGTTTTCGGGGAAGCAATTGTCCGTGCTCACGCAGTACTGAAGGCGGCGGCGTCAGCCTAGAAGGCCCATACGCGTACGTATGATATCACAGCGCACTCACTGGGCTCCCCACTACGAGGTTGTCACATGCACTGTCGACGTCATCGTTGAGCTGGTAGAATTCCGCGATGGTGATGTTTGAGGCCGCGACAATTGGCACGCAAGACGTCCCAGTCGCGGTGACGTCGACCGTGCAAACTGGAGTAAACACTTTGAATCTTGTGAGCACAACATGCTCGCCTTCCGTGCCTATACCACTTACACGCTATGCAAATGGATTGTCCGGGAGTAAGAGAGTTGCCTAGAGAGCCAAAGATCAGTCCTCGTCGTGCATGTGCATAGCTAGCGTCAAACATCTCACATTGAATGCCCGGGTTGAGCGACTGAAGCTTCGAAGGGGTGACCCCTGACCATGATTAGATGGTGCTGCATGTGTCGCCTGTCCTGCAGAGGGAAAGCTGTCAGCCACGACCCATCCAGAACCCTTCCACCTCGCAAACATACGATATTCTGTACAAACCTGGGAGACAGTGAGTCAGTGTGCAGCCCAGGGAAGTGTGCCAGTGCTACGTCGTAGCACTCACCATCGCACGTCGACCGGGGTCCGGCAGCCTTCACGCTGGTGAGTGCGATCGCCCAGAGGAAGACGGATAGCAAGACGGCAGGAGCAGGAGTGAACATCATGAAAACGAGATGCGAGTTCTGATGCATCTGAGAGTATGGCAAGCGATGTGGTGGCCACATGTATGCATGGGGAAGCTGGTCGGGTCTGTACGAAGCGAGAGCTACATGATGTGGGCGAAGTTGAAAAGCTAAAGCCGCGACTCAGAGGCCGCGAGCTGTCCGCCACCGCGTCGGCACAGGCCCACGCCGGCCCCACGCACAGCGGCTCATCGCCGACACTCAATACCTTTTCGCATCTCTCGCGTCCGACGGATCTTCATGCGCACACGCTTGCCTCAAATCTCCAGCTGCGCCACGTCGAAGCGCACGACAAACGCACGGCCTGTGCGGCATGGGTCCCTCGACTTGGCTGCGACTGCCGGCGTGCGATCGCGGCGTACGGGAGGGTGCGGGGGCAATCCTTAGCGGTGGAACGACTGTCTTCTGCGCAAGGTCGGCAACGGAGACTAGGGGCAATCGAGGTGGTGACGATGGGCATGTGCGTTGGCTATCTCCACCCCTTCGACGACGCCGCTGACCTCTCTCTCAAACAGGTCGTGCTCGAACGATACCACGTCTTCCTTCTTGCCTTCCTGTTCAATCACCACTGATTTACTCTCTCGACTCGCGTATGACACCTTAATCCGTTCATACGGCGCGTCCACATTGGTGCTTCGTGGTCCTCTCGCGTCTCAGTTTGGCAGCCAAGTGCTAGTACTTCAACCCCGGGTTGCTACTCTCACCGCCGGCGGATCACGCAAAATCAACCACGGTCATCGCATGGCGAGAGGCGGGCTGTCGAGGCTTCAGACAAGCAGAACTCGCGGTTCTTCTTGTCGCGGCGTCAGCACCTGATGGACACCCACCGGATTTTATGGCGGACTGCATGAGTCAACGTTGATGTTTAGCGTGCGGGCTGCTGAAAACGAAGGTGCGTACAGTTGCTATGCTACTTCATCCTAGTCTTCGTGCTCACAAAGCGCGTGCAGCGTGGCAAGCACTCGACGGTCCACTGTGGACGCGGTTATTACAAACCAGCCTTCCTTTCGCTTCGGCAGTCGAGTTCTCTACGACCGCGACAGCAAAGGATCCCGGAAAACCGTTGATACTGCTCGCTGCTATCCCAGGAAACTTTTCGCACCCACCTTCGTCAGCACCCATCTTCTTTGCATCTCAGATCGCCTCCTCTATGCGCCGAAGTCGTCCTGCCTCTCGTTGTACTGCCGTCATACATTATAGTCTTCCCATCCATCATACAGGACCACTGCGCGCGCCTGCTATAGACGATGGCGCCGTCCACGAGAAGACCTGACGTGATTTACCGTTGTATTGGTTCTGCCCCGTCGGTTATCGAGCCGATTCGACCGCCAGGCGAACCAGAAATCCTGGCTCAGCGCGGGGCCGCACCCTTCATGGGCTCGGTTGTCTTCGTCATCACTTCGCTCGCTCCCAGCCGCCGCCGTAGGCAAACCCTCCTCCGACACCTTGCAATCGAGCCTGAACGTCTACAATCTCACCAGTCCGCATGGTGGCACGCATCTCTACCCATCCTTACGCTGTCCGACATCTTATCGTCATTCCTTGCGCATGGGTGTCCTGAAGTCTCGCCGTTACCCAAGAAACAATCGCTTCCGAATGCAATGTGCTCGTGCTGTGACTCGTTGTCTGTAATGTCTGTAAGTTATGTCTGACTTCTTCTCATGCATTCGCAGCTCACATGTGTTGTCTTGACAGTATCATACGGCAAGGGAACGACTGAGCAAACGGGTCCAGAAGAGCTTTCGGCATCTCGGCACCGGCACGCCGGACCGCCGCGCAGTCGACAGCGGCATACTTGCATACTCAAGTGGGGTGAGTCACTCTGGTTGATGGCATATCGGTCGATGAAGCCGACTGCGCTTACATGTAGTGGTCACTGCGATCGTCGCGATGGCGGTGGTGTCGGTCGCGTTCGGTAGTGCAATTGTGACCGGAGATTTTCAGGACATAGAGGATCAGTTTGGTGTCAGCCAAACTGTCGTGGCGCTGAGTGTGTCACTGATGGTCTGTGCGTTCGGGTGCGTACAGTTCTTCTTCGTCCCGTCCATCCTTTACTTACTATCTCCTCCGTCATCAGTGTCGGCCCTCTCGTTTGGTCGCCCCTTTCAGGACTCTATGGCCGTCGTCCCCTCTGGATCTTTCCCTTCTGGCTCTACGTCAGTACGTACCTACCTTTCTCACCAAATGCGCGCGACCGTCTCATCTCACGCTTTGCCAGTATTCAACATTCCGTGCGCTCTCGCACCCAACATCGGTGCCCTCCTCTCCTGCCGGTTCCTCTGCGGCTTCTTCGCGAGCACCGCGCTTACGCTCGCCGGCGGCGCAATTAGCGACATCTGGGACAACAATGAGCGCGGATTCGCTATCGCTCGTTTTGCCGCTGCGCCTTACGGCGGGCCCGTCCTCGCGCCGATCGTTGGTGGCTTTGTTGGCGAGACCGTTGTCAGGCGATGGATGATTTCGGTCAACATGATCTTCGCGGGAGTGATGTGAGTGAATTTCACGCCGTGTGCTGCCTGGATATAATGCTGACTGCCGTTCAGAGCCACCTTGCGTACGTTGATCCCGGAGACGTACGCGTCCGTCATTCTGCGCCGCAGGGCAGAGAAAATGCGTGAAGAGTCGGGCAGCGATATCTACAAGACGGAGCAGGAGCTTTTCCTCCGTCCTTTCGCGGACCTCCCCCTTGAGACGCTCGTTCGCCCCTTCGGTAAGCCCTGCCAGCACGATGTTTGCGAAATGAGTACTCACTCTCGTCGCAGCGATGCTTTTCACCGAGCCCATCCTGCTCCTCATGTCCCTCTACATATCCATGATCTACGGCCTCCTCTACGCCATCTTCTTCTCCTACCCCATCGTCTTCGGCGAAGGATACGGGTTTAACGACGGCATGGTCGGCCTCACGTTCTGCTCCGTGCTCGTTGGCGTTGCGCTGCTTGTCACGCCCTGGCTCGAAGGCCTTTATCAAAAGCAGACTGCGCAGAAGGGCAAGCCCGAGCCGGAAGACAGACTGCCGGGTATGATGCTGGGAGCGCCGTGGATACCCATTTGTACGCCAACCGCCTCATTTGCGTCCCTGAGATCACGATCCTGATACATATTGCGTTCATTCAGCGCTCTTCATCTTTGGGTGGACGTCGCCCCCGATTGTCGAGGCCATCGGCGCGCGCTGGGTCGGGCCCTGTATGTCTGGCATCCCATTCGGCTTCGGCATGGTCGTCGTGTACTTCAGCGCCAACGCATATCTCATCGACACGTTTTCCGCGCATGTCGCGTCTGCGCTCGCGGCGAAAACAGTTGTACGGAGCGGGCTCGGCGCTGCGATGCCCTTGTTTGTTGGTGAGTCTCACCGCCTCGTCCTGGACTATCGTCGGTGCTGACTCTATGTGCGTTTTGTAGTGCCGATGTTCCATAATCTGGGCAACAAGTGGGGCGCTTCGCTGATTGCATTCCTGTCGCTAGCGATCGTACGTGACTTTGCACTAGTACGCGCATCGCTCGCTGACGTGCCTTCTAGTTGCCCATACCCTACCTCTTCTACTTTTACGGAAAAGGCATTCGTGCTCGTTCCGCATAGATTTGATAGATTCGTTGACTGTCACGACTCACGACAACACGTAGACATCACCCTTACGGGCTGGAAAAGACATTCGCGATTGTGCTCGCGTGCCACGTGGATTTCATAGATTCTTTTACTTTCATGACAACACACATCATATGGCATACATAGCCAGCCATCCGCTGCCGCCTCTGTCCTTCTCTTCCTCTTCGCACTCCCAATATGGTTTTTGCGTGTTTCTTCATCTTCGCCACCATGCAGCTCCTCAAGCTCGGCGGCCCCATCAACGACATGCACCAACACTTCCTCGACAGTCTCCTCCTCGGCGGACGTCCTTGCATTGGTCTTCTGCCAGCCACCCCGCCCACATCGAATCAACCCCGGTCGCCTTGCCGGGCTTGCACCCAGTGACCGTCGTCGACCCGCCCCCATCCAGCTCTCCGTGGGATGTTGTGGAGGTTGTCAGCGCACCGCAACCGCACGCTCTTTCCTCAGTGGAAACGGTTCCCGACGCCTTCGATCTCCAACCCTGCGGTCACCGCCAGCCGGAGTTCAGTAACCATGTCCAGTCCTACGCCGCATCCGTCGTCAAGCTGCGACTGTTAGCGACTTCCTCCCCAGTCCTCCCCAGCTCGCAGGCGTTCTCGTCGTCTTGTTAGTATCCGTGCTCGTGCTCGTTGCCGCAACATACGCCCGCGGGCATGCCAAGGTTAGTGCTCATCCGACTTGTGATCCTAGGAAGCTTGCTCACATGCATGCGCAGATCAAGTTTACTGCCAGAAGCCGTAATTCACCCACGCCCACGCCCAGGCTGCCTCATTGCCGATGCTCAGCTCGCCGACTGCGCCATCCGTAGCCTGCGCAACGACAAGAATGCCCTCGCGCAACGAATCCACCAGCGGAAGTCGGTCATTCGGCTAATGCCGACGCAAGCCGAGGCAGTGACGAACGAGCGGCTCGATGACATCTTCTAAGTCGACGCGCAAACTGAGGGTTGCTCCATCCCGCTCGACGCTAATTGCATGTCGTCGAGCAGCGCAACGCCACCATCTCGGAGCTGCTGCAGCTGCAGGGATACTGCCATCCACAGCCACTTGAAGACCCAAGATGAGGACACCCGCATCCGGGAGGACGACCTGGCCCTATTTTGCGCCCGCGACGCCGCGACGAGCAGCTCCGCACTGCACAGGAAGTCGCCAACGCCAGCGAGCAGCGAGCCGCTCTACTTCGAGCAGATGCCGAGGCTAGCGCTGACATCATCGTCAGACATCGGGCGCGACAATCTCCCGCCTTCGCCTGACCTCTGATACATGTCAAACGGAGCGGGCACCGTGTGCGCGGCGAGGCCACCATAGCACAGGATGAGGCTGATATCATCGATGGCGAGACCGTGAAGCTACGCGGCAAGCTCTATCGGGCCCTTAGCAGCGCCCGAAATTTCGACAGCAGAACAATCGCAATGCCCAATGCCCAGCCCCTCGACATCCAGCAACAGCTCGAATTATTCAAGCAGCAAGCCGCCGAGGACTTGCAGGAGCTCAAGTCAGCGAGGCGACGCGGAGGGTCACCACGCCGCTCAGCGGCGTCGTCAAGGATCTCGTCGACGACTTCTAATCACGACGAGGACGCAGATTCCTGTGATGGTCGACCAATGGCTCGCTAACTCATGCGACGCCCTCACCTCGACACGCACTCCATCGCATCGAGTGACGAGTGCTACATCCCCGGGTCTATTCGTTGGCCCCATGGATCTTTAGTTCTCCGTGCTCGCCAACTACCATTCACTCCCCACTCCTGACTCCATCCCTTCCGTCTCCACAGATAGTATCGATGAGCCACCATCTTCACCCACACTCATACGCGCGGACACCTACCAGTCACCTGCCGATGATGCGGCATACATCGAGGATAGCGAGGTCAAAATGAAGCGCATCGAGGAATGCACAAAGGCGAGAGAATGCGAACACGCTTGCCTAGGGGCTCTCCGAGGCCCGTGTCGAGACCGTTGTAGTCGCCAGCTCGCCGACGCTGGTTAAACAGGAGGCTGGCGGAGATGGTGTGCAGGCAGAAGATCTAGGTTGAGAGGCTTATGGGACAATTTCGGCGATGCAGAATCGGGCAGGAGCCTAAAGGCGTCAGGGATGATGAAGGAGATGGCAGAAGAACTGAAGCAGCTGCCGACACAGAAGGTGCAGATGGTGCTCGAGAACGAGGAGAAATCACGAGGTCGAGAGAGATGACCTTCTGCCGACACTCTAACCCACCTCAAGCGAGAACTCATGCAAGGCATCTGGGAAACACTTACCGATGAAGAATTTGTGCATGCGTACTACCACGGGATTGTCGTTCAATGCACGGATGGCATCCGGCGCCGCATCTTCCCTCGGTTTTTCTCGTACGGAGCTGACTATCCCGAGAAGTACATCTATTCGTCATCTCTGTCTGGTGCCTCCTAATTCTTGATTGCAGAATGCTCCTGGCTGGCCTGAAGAACCTCGGCAAGTGCCCGTGTCCACGCTGCCTTGTCGACAAGGACAAAATTCACAGGTTCGCCACGAAGGCGGACATGCGAACTCGTGAGAATATTCGCGTCGACAGCCATGTCAGACAGCAGATGATCGAGAGCGCGCGCCGGGCAATCTTCGAGCATGGTGTGCCTGTTGGCTCCGATCGCATCAACACAATCCTCAAGGGCTCCATGGTTCCCACCCGGGTACGTTCTGTCACACTGCGCTCGATGCATGTTCTGATGCGGTTTTTTGCAGAATGCATTCTCAAAATTCGCACAGTTCGGCTTCAACCTTTACCCTATGTTCACTGTCGACCAGCTTCACGAGTTCGATATCGGCATTGTTAAGTCATTTGTCACACACGCCATACGGATCGGGCATGCGCATGGGCAGGGTATGATCCAGGAGATCAATCGACGGTGCGTACATGAAAAATCACAAGCTTTCCTGTGCTAATGGAGCCCTACAGATACCGGGCGATGCCAACCTTTGGACGTGACACGATCCGCAAGTTCTCGAGCGATGTGTCCGCAATGAAGAAGCTCGCTGGGCGAGACTTCGAAGACGTACTGCAAGTGCGTACCATCTCACTCGCCCTCCAGTCGCGTTGCTTATTTACTTTCAGTGTGCATACGCTGTCTTCGAGGGCCTTCTGGGTACATCCGACGACAAAATCATGTCCAAGGTCTGGTTCATCCTGGGACTGCTGCACGGCATGTCCAAGCTGCGCATGCAGACGGACGACACCCTGACGATTTTCGATGCGGTCTGCATTCGAACAGGCAAGGCTTTCCGGGAGTTCAAGTCCGTTACGTGCGAGAACTACGATACCTACGACCTGCCCAAGGAAGAAGCAGCACGGGGAAGACGAGCTGCAGCACTCGCGCAAAAGAAGGCTGCTGCGGCTTTGGTCCTCGCTGGCAATGGCGACAGAGCAGCGGTTGAAGGTGCGGCGGGCGAGGAAACGGCGGTGCTGGCAGGCGAGGAAACGGTGGCCCCGGCGGGTGATGCAGCGGCAGCCGAGGTAGCAGTGGGTGAGGGAGGAGTCAGCACGGCGGATGGGCTTGCAGCAGCTGGTGCCAAACGCAAGACAGGTGGGCGTAAAAAGAGGGTCTTCAACCTGAATACCCCCAAGATGCACGCCTTCCCTGACTATCCGGCCATTATTCGCCGCCGCGGGACAACAGATTCGTACAACACCCAAATCGTGAGTGCGCTGTCTTGTAGTACATAATGATTCACTGCTCACCTTTGAGCTCCAGAGCGAGTGCGAGCACAGGACATCGAAACGGCGGTTCGGGCGCAGCAACAAGAACAACTTCGTACCTCAACTAGCAAAGCATGAGGCCCGGGCACGCGCACTCGTCGCAGTGCATGACAGCTTGAAGAAGCACGACAAATCCGTGGCGCTCCAGGAAAAGCGTGCCGCCGCCAAGGAGAAGAGATCAAAGGCGAAGGGGAAGCAGCCGCAACCGCGTGAAATATTCTCAACTGCTGTGCGCAACGAACCACTTCCGTTCAGCGACCCCACCATGCGATACCACGTCGCCCAGTCGACTTCTAATTCCGTTGAGCTAACTGCTTGGCTGAGCGACAACCGGGGAGATCCCGCCCTAAAGGTGCGTCGCAGAGGATATTTTTCCTACCGACTTGCTAATTTCCTTACGCACAGGACTTCCTACCACGGCTCAAGTCCCACATTCTCTCGCGGCTTCTCAAGCGCCAGGACAACGACGAGAACGAATTCACAAATGCAGAGCTGGCCGACCTCGTTATTGTCAAGAATACCCTCTACGAGCACGCTTCCGTACGCGTGAACTACACCACTTACGATGTTCGGCGCGCGCAGGACTCGATCACCCCAAAGTCTCATGCGGACGTCATGGTCTTATCCCGCGAGGACACACCCGATCCCGAGAACCCGCCCCACCCTTACTGGTATGCGCGCGTTGTGCGCGTATTTCATGCCATGGTTCTGCATCGCGGGCCCAACTCGACAAGCACCGTGCCCGTCCGCATGGATATCCTCTGGGTCCGCTGGCTTGGTCTCAACACAGACGAGCCTAGCGGAATTGAGCATCTGCGCCCCATCGCTCTCAGCTTCATCCCAGATGACGACCCGGACGCCTTCGGCTTCTTGGACCCAGCAGATGTCATCCGAGGCGTTCACCTAATGCCTTGCTTCCATCTAGGACGCACAGCCTCACGTCTCGCGCCGTCAATCGCTCGCAGAGCTGGAGACAAAGATCAGGACTGGGAGGTCCTCTATGTCAACATGTAAGCTTCAATTATCTTCTCACACCGGGTCGCTGCTTAGTACGACGGTCCGCTTTTGCAGTATTGCTGACCGCGACATGCTCATGCATTTCCTGGGCGGAGGAGTTGGCCACGTGTCGACACGTTCCTGTGACAAGGCGCTACGGAAGACACTCGTCAAGTTGCTGAGCGAAGCAGGCATGGCGCTAGAGGCCGAGCCGGAGCTTGACGAGGCCATCGAGGAGGACGAGGACGAAGAGCTCGAAAAGTACATGTCAAGCGACAGCGAGGGCGAGCAGGACGAGGACGAGGACGACCGGAACAGCGACGACGACGACGAGGAAGACCGGAACAGCGATGAAGAGGAGCCCCAGGGACTCGCCCTTGACGAGCAGTTGCTGGACTTGGCCGGGTTCGCGCCTCTGTAGCGTAGCAGCCGCGCACTTGTATTATTTTGTACCTGGTAGCATTACTGTACATTGTGAAACCTATGTAAAGCCTCGGGTACATTAGAATACCTTTAGAAAAACCTAGGGTACATTAGAATGGCATTATAATGGGTTATAATCCGCCGCGCGTATTACAGCCGCTGAAATCGGCTGTAACCGGCTGTGACATTTCGCCGGTTTTGCTGATGGCGGGACTTGCCTTCGGCAGCGCGTGGATCGACGTGCGCGACCCCGGCTCGACGCACGTCCTGGCGGCGGAGAAGGCTGCCGCGGTCGGCGAGCGCATCATCGTTAGCGCGGGTGGGCTTTCGGGCAGGAAATTGGTGTGTTCTCCCCTGCTATCGGTTGGTGGCGGGGGCTGATTTGAGCGGACACGCTGTCCGGCGTCGACACCCCGCGCAACGCCTGCCGAACACGCTCCCGCTGCTAGCCCGTACTCCCTCCCCGTGCCCCTCCTCCTCTACCGCTCCTCATCGCCGACCAGTTCTGCATCCTAGGGTGCGCCATTGACGACGATTACTGTAGGACTTTCGCTGCTGCAGGCTGGCGTATAGTGCGACTGCACAAGGTGAGATGCTGGCACGCTCGCGCTCGCGTACCTTGCAGGTCCCTCTGTGCAGACAGGGCGTACGCCGGCGGCAGCGATTAGCGAAGGCGGTGACAGTGGGATGATCATTGAGTTTTTTACGTCTGTCTATGTATCACACAGTAATCCTGGTAGCTACGAAATATGAGTAGTTTTGGATATAACTTAGAGCGGGCTGCAAACCTCAGACGTCTGAAATGACTGCGTTGTCTGGAAACGTCTGAGTTGCCATGAACAGCCTGAACAGCCTGAAAAGCCCTGGAATCGCTATTTCAGGGCATTTCGGAGGTCTGACACAAGTACTGATGAATCTGCATCCCCGTACACAGTGTAGACCACCACAGTTACGCCTTGACGTCGAGGACAAGCTCGGGCCAACATTTGTTGAGTCTTCGTGGCCAATTGACAAATGACTGACTGGTCTCCTGCGGCAATAACATTTGCTTGTCGATGTGCAGGCGGCGATTGCGCCGTTGGCGACCTGAAGATCGGCGATACGGGTGGCCTCGACTTCCACTCGCTCGGCAAAGCTCTCGGGTTTGCACTGTTGACTGCGCGGCGAGGAGGTCGAGGGTGCGTGCGCGGGAGTGGACGGTGGTGGGCTTGATGATGATGCGGCCGTCCTTGATGAGCTTCTTTACGTGGGTGCGGGAATTGGCGTTGCCAATCTCTGCCTGCTCGTTGGGGTCGCACCAGATTTCGCGCTGGCCGACGCCCGAGACGGATGCGGCAAGCCGCTTTTGCGAACGGAGGTTGACCATCGTCGGTGTCTGGAGAGGGTGTCGGCAAGGGTTTGAACAACAGGGACGGCGATGAGCAAGCTGAGCCTTGATCTGCGCCTACGATGGTCAACACGGCCGGCTCACGAAGTTGATAAGCACTAACCAAGGCTTGTCCTCGTGCGTATGATGAGGCAGCTCACACAAGCCTGGAGACTACGACGACGGCGAGGACACGTGAGTTGACGGGTGTTGTAACAGACTGGTCAGGGTGCGATGCCGTGCAGCTCAACGCCGTACGAAAGGAGCGGCGTATGCTGAATATGACCGAGGCTGCGGACTTTGGCTGGCGGTGACCGAGGGGCTGCATAGGCCATTTCCACAAGGAACGGTTGCGACGATACATCGTCGACAAACTCCAACGAGAAGCTGGACGGCAGCGGTCGACGGTGGCCACCGGGATCAAACCGGGAAAGGCGGCAGGGGTCGACTCGAGTACACGTGGGAGGACGCACCCCCCTGCCGAGATTGAGATGCAGGAAGTCAAGTCGTTGATGGGCTTGCGGAGCTGACGATGCAGACGACATAGGAGGTGCGAAGAGCATGTTGGAATATGATAGGATTGGTGAGAAGAGGAAGGAAAGAGGGCGGCCGCGGCTGGCCATATATGACGTATGGCGAGGCTACCGGCACCGTCGAGGGAACGCCCACTTTGTCTTCGGGAATAAACTCTGGTGGTCTGCGCTGCGGGGCCTGGTCGTTGTTTTATTTTCACCAGATGTTCTAGATGCGTAATTAAGATGCGCTACGAGAGGGATCGAGAAGGGCGGGCCTACGTACCGCAACCGATCGACCTTCATCGACTGCTTCCAGGATAACACTGGTGACAGCTTCTCGAGGAAAATTCACATCGAAAGACTGAAGTGAAAGAGGCTGCAGGAGGTGGAGCTTAGTGATGTGCTTGAAGATCTCGAACGAACCTCGTTAGCAGCGTGCAGAGAGAGCGTCGGCAAAACAAACACTTTCGGATGCCTTCGCCGTAGATCACCTTCGACACTCGTTTGCATGATAAGTAGCTACCGATGGCGACCGAGAAAGGCGACAAGGGTCAATGTGCGCGGGGGCGGCTGGCATAAGGCTGGTGGGACGCCCGCCGAAGGCGAGACGGTGGAGGAAGTGATTGATGACGCAGCAGGAGGTGGAACTTATTGATGTACGTGAAAGTCTGTCGAACGTTGAATCGTTGGCCGCATACGTGCAGAGAAAGCGTCGAGAAAACACGCACTATAGGATGCCTTCACTCAGGTTCGCCACTCGTTGGCCACTCGCATAGACTAGCATGGTACCCAATCGCGTACATATATGACGCCAGTCATCCATCCATCTGCTCATACGGCACACGGCGCACGAGTGATAAGCATAGCGACTAAATGTTAGTCGGCTCACTTAGGAAGGGGATGGAGAGGGTATTGGTTCGATGACGGTGGCGAGCCTCGAGGCGAGTCTTGCGTTTTGAGCTCCACGATCCAGGAGAACTGGGATGCTGTACAGGTGTGCTGGATGTGGGTAGTGGAGGTGTAGCGTGCGCTTTTAGCACGGTAACGATAGCAGTCACACCGTCACATCTCCTCTCATCCCGTTCCACAGAGCATCCTATCCCTTCAAATGCAATCGACCCACATCAGACTGATTCTCACCCGCCTTGGAGGTCGTATGTACACATTGTATCCTTAGAGCACAACTCGATGTGTCTGATTATCGTTGTAGGACGCAAAGATGTGAGGAACCAAGACGTAGCCCCGAGACAGGCCGCGGAAGAGTGCGAATACAGAGCACCTGCCCTGACGACAACTGTCGCGTTACTCCGCGAGATTGCTGAAATCACGGTGGGCTTGCCGTACATGAAAGGTGCTGCAGGGTCATTGCTGCGAATCATTGAAGTCAAGGATGTGCGTAGTTTGAGTTTTGTAACCTTGAGATGGCACTGACACTGTCCCTAGCAAATCAATGTCTGCCGCGACAGATGCCAAGAGATACTAGAGGATGTGGATCGGGCAACTTCTATTGTTCTCAATATGCATCCAAAAAATCATGAACATCAAGGATCTGATGCATATCCGCCTGAAATACTTCATGTGCTTGATGATCTGTCTCAGTATGTTCTCTTTACATCATACTTCTTCTTGCTGTTCTAATCATGACATAGTGTTCTCCAAGATGTCAAAGTTGTATTATCAAGATGTCACAGAACATCTTCATGGGGAAAATTCAAGTTAATCTTTGAGAGGTCAGAAGTGTTGAAAATGCTGGAAATGTTGAGCAAAAGGCTTCACAATACTATTGAAACATCAAAGGTAAGGGAGTGGTCTAAGTATTAGGGTTTGCTAGGTTAATCTTGGTGTTTTTAGACTGTTTTGGTCTTGAATGATCCAGCATTACAAATTGTAAAGGTGGGTTTGTTAGTACTTCACAAACCTTTTGACTCATCTTATGTTGAGCAGACTCAAAGGACTGTATCTCCAGTGTAAGTTGATAGCAAAAAAATGTGCTAGAAATGACAAGCTGATCATACTGGTTATCTATAGTTTCATTTCAAGTATGTCATCAAGACCACAGGTATTCTATGGACGCAGTGACCTTGTAGGTTCTGTCTTAGGAACTATTCTGCAACAATCAGCAATATCTGCCCGAATTGCTATCCTTGGGCCAGGAGGCATTGGAAAAACAGCCTTTGCTCTGGAGGTTTTGCATCATGAGAAGGTCCTTGAAAAATTTGGGGATCGTAGATATTTCATTGCATGTGATACATGCACAACTCTGGAGTTGTTGCTGCTTAAAATTGCTGCAGCTCTGGATATATCACAGACCAACTTGAGTCTAAGATCCAATATTTTGATGTATTTTCAAAATTATCATGAGTGCATCATATGCCTTGATAATGTGGAGACAATATGGAATTTTGATAAGACTCAGAAAGCAAATTTAGAATCTTTTTTAGGGGATCTTGCCCTCATTCCTTCTATTACTCTGCTCATCACCATGAGGGGGACAGAACAGCCAGAAAGTGTAAATTGGACAAAGCCTTGTCTGCCAATACTAAATGCTCTTGACATGTCTGCAGCACAACAAGTGTTCTATGCAATAGCTGGTAAATGGGATTCATGGGCTGAGAAAATAGTATTAGCTGTTGATAAGCTTCCATTGGCAATTACTCTTTTGGCTTACACATGTCAATCAATGAGCTGTCATGCATTGTGGCAGTTGTGGGAGGACAAACATCTACATCTGATAGAGCGTCATCAGAATCACCCTTTGACAAGTATTGAATTGTCTATTCAGTTGTCCATTGAATATAGCAAGAGACTTTATCCATCAACGATTCTTATCTTGACTATCATTAGCAAGCTACCAGGAGGATTGCACTTAGACAAGATTGACACGTACAAGGTCATTTTCCCTGATATCACAGATATAAATGAGGGTATCAAGTATATTCAACAGCATAGCTTGGGTTTCTGCACAGCAAGTAAAATGCTACAAACACACCAGCTGATTAGATATTACTGCCTTGAACATTTCCAGTTGTCAATAGAGCAAGAAAAGGCATTGAACAACTATTACATTGATCTGGCATTGACAAATATCCCAAATCAGTCTCTTGCACCATATCTTTTGCAAGAGCAGGAAAATATCACTGTTGTATTAGTCAGATGTTTGGATCAAGCAGATGTTCCACCCATTGTCATTGAAGCAGCATTGCAGTTCTCAACATTTTGCATAAACAAAGGGATTTCATCAGAACAGTTACTTGGCTGCATATACAACCATAGGGGGGAGCTGATTCCCTCTCTCAGACAGTTACTTTTCTCAACATGGGGCCACTATCTTTTCTGCAAGGAACAATATAGTGAAGCCAAAGAGAGCTATCAGCAATTGCTATTTCTGGCAAAAGAGTTTCTTGATACTAAACATGAAGCAGAAGCACTAGAACGTCTTGCACACATTGCTTATAATACAGGGCACCTTGAGGAGTCAATCAGCCTTAATAATGAGGCACTAACAATCTATAAGAATATCAATGACAAGAAGGGACAAGCTGTTACATTTGAATTCTTGAGTCGTATATGTATCTTTCAGAACAACCTTTCATTAGGAAGAGAATATGCTTTTAAATCATTATCTCTCTATCAGCACACAGGCAATAAGTCAGGACAAGGAAATAGTTGGCTCCGTTTAGGAGATATATTATTTCAAGAAGCCTTGTATGCTAAGGCTGAGGAATGTTATACAACTGCTGGCCAATGTTTTTTAACTCATGGTGACATACCTGGTCATGCTATATCTCTGGAATGTATGGGTGACATCAATGTGGCACAGACTAAACTAGATGCAGCTGAATTTTATTATGTTAAAGCTTTACAAATATGCAAATCTCTTGATAATAGTACAATGCAGGGAACTGTTTCACTCGCACTTGGGAGATTATACTATCGCCAGACATGCTATGAGAAATCAATACAATATTATATTGAAGCATTGCATATGTATTCAAAAAATAATAATAGTTGGAAACAAGGTTTGACTTTGAGAGAATTGAGCAAAGTGTATCAAACCCAAGGTCAGTGCGCTGATGCTATTTCAGCACTGAGAATGGCAAAGCAGCTTCATAGTTCGATCAAGGCTTTTGATGCTGAAGCTAGTGACTCAGATAATCTGGCATATTTATACTCTACTCTTGGAGAGTTTCAGTTGGCTGAACAGTATTGGCTTGAAGCCTTAGAGCTGCATAGTAATATTCATGATGTTCATGGTAATATCCATAACATTCATAGCATTCCTGTCATCCTACTAGCTTTAGGAAATTTATGTGTGAACAGTCAACGCTTTGATGAAGCCACCAAGTATTATCAAAACGTCATTGATAAAGCTAATTTGGGTAACACCTCCTTATTCAAAGGCTTAGCGCTCGAGGGTTTAAGTCATGTTTATGACTGCCAAGATAAATTAGAAAGTGGTATTGTCGTTCTTTGGGAGGCAATGCATGAATTTCAACACTTAAAAGAGGGCACAGCACAGCTACGTGTTCTGAATAAGCTTCAGGTGCTTTATAAAAAGACCAATGAGCTTGTAAAAGCAGATCAGTGCAAGAAACTAACATTTGATATACTTGATATGAAAGTTGACTATAGTACTGAAGCTAAGGAGAGTATATATAATAGCTAGCAGATCTGAGTGGTGAGTTGGCAGTCTGAGTAGAGGATACTAGTAGATTAGTGTAGTTGAGAAACTCTTTAGCATGAATTCAGGTCAATTGGTTACCTCATGGTAGCAACATTTATATATTACATATGTTTTTTCTTTTTCTCCTTTTACTCACTTGCTGGGAGTGGGCCGACGCGTCGATGGCTTCATGCCGCGGGCAAGCGTGTAGCAAGACATTGTGAGACGGAGAAGTGCATGGCGCGCAGGGTCGCGGGGGTGCGGCTGATGGGAACAGAAGGCCGGCAACCCAGGAGCTCCCCGGGGCGGGTGAAGGAGCGGATCGTCAGAGCGGCCTGATTGGGGAGACGTAGTTACGTAGGACGCGACACTACTTAGGACCGCTGCGCGAGACGTGGCTGGGCAATCAATCTGTGGGTGGTGCACGCTACCCACACCCTTCACCTCACAGAAACTGTAGCCTGAGGCGCTACCAGACTTAGGAAGGCAAGGGTCCATCGATGTGGAATCATCGGTGCGCTGCCCTCCTCACGTGCATGTTTGCGTGTTAACATTGCGGTGCAGCTGCGCGTCCAACGCTGGCTTTTTCTGGCATTCGGAGTTGCTAGGGGCCGGATCTACACGGTGCAGCCCATCGCCCCCGGCGAAGAGATCTCCATTTCGTACGTCAGCAACTATGCACTGTTCCACCAACGCCGGGAGACCCTCCCGCGCCTCTACGCATTCACTTGCGCCTGCGCGACGTGCACCCTCCTGCCGACAGAGCGGTGGGCTGACGACGACACCCGACAGGACGCCTCGCGCGCCGCCGCGGAGGCGGGCAGCCCGCCCGTTGTCACAGCCGCCAGCGCGCTCCGGGTGATGAAGACTGCGCTGGGGTTGGCGCGGCGCATGCGTGAGGCGGGGATCGGCCAGCCGTATTCGTGGGTGGCGGTGTCGCGCACGCTGGTGGAGGCTGCGTGCGTGCTCGGGGACAGGGCGCGCGCAGTCCGCTGGGCGATGACGGCGGCGGGGGCGACGAGGGCGGCGACGGGTGCGGGTGGTGGGTGGGAGGCGGTCGCGGCGGCCCCGGAGCGGACAAACATGTGGCTGTTGGGCCAGCGAGGCGAGCCTCTCGGCGGCGCAAAGACGATGTGGAACGGGCCGCAGTTCTGCCCAATGCGCAGCGCGATTTAGTTGGTGAGTGTTTTCATTTTGCGTGTGGCCTCTGCGTGACCTCCTCTGTTCATCAGATATGTAGGCCTCGGCTTGATCCTACGAAGGCGATTGGCCACGTTCAGGCATATCCAAAATGGATTGTGTTTTCTTTGCTGCATCCAAGGTTTGAGCAGTGCGGATGATCGCGAGAGTCCCGTTCACTTCCAATAAATGCCAAGAAGTTGATACCTCTCCTGACATCCAACAGCTGCGCTGCAGATCGTCATCGCGCGCCCTGACTGCAACATCCACCCACGCAACCTCTTCTCGCAAGGCGTTTTTGAGGTAAGCCCCCACACTCATGGCGCCCATCGTATCTCTATCGACCGACCTCACATTCCTCGCGGCCAGCCCTCTGTCATGTTGCATAGCGGGAAGGCCCCAGACGCCCAGGCAACAGCAACGACTGCACGCGGTGCCATGCTGATCCCTCTTCCCCTCGTCCGAGATGAGGACCTTATACCTAAAAATAACGAAACCATGGAGGCCCTCAGTGGCGCCATCCGCGTCCGGAGGTTCAAAGGCACCACTGGACGCATTCTGGGCACACTGGACGGCCCCGGGCACGCCGTCACCGTCGGTATCCACGCCCTACCCAAAGAAAATCGACCCTGCTCACGCGCTCGTGCAAACCGTTCGAACGTGCTGGCGGGGCTACGGGATCCGCGATGCGCATGGGACGGGGAGGGGCATGTCTTCGCTGGAAGGCCATGCCCCAGGGAGCCTGATTGTACACGAGCAGCCCATGTTGATCGTTGCCGTTACTGAGCTCATCCAGCCGCGCCGCCGCCCACGGAGTGTCCAGGGGGGAAACACCGCCTGGTCGAAGCTGCCGTCGACGTCATGCCTGAAGACACCCAACAGCTGTTTCTTGGCCTTGCGAAATCCAAGGCTGGACCCTCTGCGGCCCACGACACCATGAATACGAATGCATTTGGCGTCGGCGGCATCAACGGATGCATCGGCACGTACGGGGCCGTCTTCAAATACATGTCACGAATCAACCATAGGTGCGTGCGTCTCCTGCTGTGCTGGTCCGCCAATGCGAATGAACGTGCGGCAGCTGCACTCCAAACGCAGACTTCTTCTGGAATGCGAAGTCACTCACAGGCGACGTTCGCGCCCTGCGGGCGAGCAAATCACGATGTGTTACACCGACATCTTTTACCACTACGCAAGCCGCATGGAACCCCTTCGGAGGCTCTACGCGTTCATCTGCAACTGCCCGCCATGCGCCCTGCCGCCGAGACGGATCGCCGAAGACGACACATTCCGGTCCGTGCTCTACGACCTTCACGTCAATATAGCGCGGCGCCCTGCAGTCCGCGTAGGCGACGCTCTGCACGTCACCAAGACTTTACCTGCGCCGCATGGAAAGAGAGGCAATGTACGACGCGTACGCATCGGTGGCTGTCGCGAGGGTGCTTGTGGAGGCCGCGTGCGTGCTGGGCGAGCGCGCGCGCGCTGTGCGGTGGGTGGAGAGGGCGGCGGAGATGACGTGCGCAACGACGGGTGCAGATGGTTGGTGGGCGGAGGTGGCGGCGGCGGCGGAGCAGACGCGTTGGTGGGAAGGAGACGATGTCGATGAAATGGAGAGCCGTACACAGAGGGCCGTTTGGAGTGGGCCTCAGTTCCGCTTGTCGCAAGCGGCGATGTAGTTGGTGCTCGGGTGGCAACGGGCATAGTATATGCCATCCCGAGCACCTCAGCATGAGGAATATCTGATATAATAGAATGATAATATTTCGAAGGTCAAAATATGTACGTCTGAGAGAAAGTCTGAGCGCTATAGAAACAGCCTCAAATTAGCCCTAACTAGGCCTAACTGCGCTGCCGACAAAGCATCCGTGGGACATCTATCTCATACACGACCCAACGCAAGCCAGTTCGCCCAGCATCACGCTGAGCCAGTCTACAGTGACAATTTCTTCAATTCAATTCAATCATACAGACTACATCCGACAGCCTGAGCACCCGCGCGCTTAGTAGTCGCTAGCAAGACCCTCCTCAGCGTGCTTCTTGGCTGCGACGACAGAAAGCGATCAGCAAGCGTCCGTCATCATCGCAACTCATCGCAACGTACCTTCGTGCTTGGCCTTCGCCTTGTCGAGGGCGTTGAGCTGCGATCGGCGTCAGCACACAGCGATCAATCCAATCAGTACAGCGCGCAGACGTACCCCGTGCGTCTCCACCTCGCGGTCGATGAACGCGCCAGCGAGGCCAGCACTGTGTCGCGCGTCGGCGGGTGGCCGAGCGTAGAGAAGAGCGCATGGGGCACTTACAAGATCTCCTTGGCCTTCTCGTGGGAGGTGGGCTTGCCGCTGGCCGCGACGTGCTTCTCGTACGCCTTGGCCGCCTGCCGTCTGTGGTCAGCGTGCTGCCGTCGCCGCCAACACGTCCATCAACGTACCTCGTACGAAGCAGCGGCGGCGATGAGCTCGTGGGAGAGCTCCGCCTTATGCGGGGCGGCCTGGTACTGTACGGCGACATCAGCATGCAGGCCCGTCGACAACGAGCGAGCAACGAACCTCGCCGTAGGCCTGCGCCTGCTCAGAGTCGTCGCCGAAGAAACCCATGGTGACTAAAAGATGAAGGGGGGAGGTGAAAGTGGGAGATCAAGTGCTGTGGTCGGGGACCTGATGAGATCGGTGGTCTGAGGTGTCTTATATACTGCGCCGGGCGGGGGATTCCCGTTGCAGTTGCCGGAGCTGGGATGTCCCCTAATCTATGACGATATAATTAGGAACAATGGATCGTATCAGAGCGTATCAGATGGCCGGTTCGGAATTGTGGTTACGGGGCTCTGGGGTACGGCGGATCGGATGTGTACCTATGCGGCTGCACCCTAGAATATTCGTCCTCGACGCGATCAGATGGCGTATCTTCGCGCCATCTGGTGTGCAGCAGTGCCTTTTGTCATCTGAATCCGGGTTTGAAGGGCGGGGAAGACAGAGCGACCAGGCCCAGGGATAGGCCCGGAAAGTACAGCAATATTGCTGTGCGATACGCCACCGACATCTCGGATATTCCACGAGTTGAATCGCGTCGTCCTAGATTCTGTCATTAGAGCATGATGGTATATCCAATCCGTCCACAGTGCACCGCCATCTACACTGGCGATAGTCCGCCCGACCGCACCTACGCCTGCTTCTCGCGGCCCAGCCGCCCCAGGCTCTCGCCCACCTTCACCTTCTGCCCCGCGTGCACCGAAAACTCAAACATCTCGGGCGCCTCGAAGATCAGCACGATCGTGCTGCCCAGGCAGAACCCGCCCATCTCCTGCGCAGGCTGCAGCGGCTGGCCGTTCAGAATCGGCGACGCGCCCGAGTACACCGCTTCCGTGAAGGTGCCGGGAGGCGGTGAGCGACCCCGCACGTTCGTGCGCAGCTCCTGTACGACATACGTAGATAAATCAGCGTGTGCGTGCAGACGGCAGTTGAGGGCGCAGTTGCGCAGGTTACCTGGTCGAAGTTGATCTTGATGCTACCGACGTTCGTCGCGCCGACTGGCACCATGCCGAAGAAGCCGTGTTTCCATCGCCCCAGCAGCGCGACGCGCTCATTCAGCACGAAGAGGTTCTCCAGGCGCTTCGCCACGTACGGCGACACCGAGAACAGTTCGCCTGCCGGGGTGTCGCGTCAGCTCTACTCACGACACCGCGCTACCGCACGCACCTTGGAAGTGCCGCCGCTTCTCAACGACCCACGCTGTCGGGCTGTGGAAGCGGTGGTAATCGCCGGGCGCGAGATATACGACAGTGAAGTAGAGCGCGTTGCCCGGCTTGACGCGCGCGGACGCGCTGCCGCGCCGCTCGAGCGCGGGGCGCACGCCCATCTCCTTCGCCACGGACGCGTGCTCCGCGAGGGTGTCCTGCACGGGCTTGCCGGGCTCGACGACAGACGCGTCGACGCGCTCGCCGAACTTGGTCGGCGGCGGGTGGCGCGCGTACGCCTCTGCGTCCGTCGGGAACTCCGGCTGCGGCGCAGCGCCCGGCTCCAGGGGCGTGCTCGGCGTCGACGTGCCGATGAGCTGCGAGAGGCTGTACTCGATGCCGTTGACGTTCGCGAACTCCTGGTCGTCGACGACGGCCATCTCGCGGTCCGGGAAGGCGACGACCGTCGGGCGGGCGCCGGGCGTGGCGAGGCCGAGCAGCGCGTCGAGCGAGTACGTGATGCCCTTGACCTGCTCGACGCGCATGCCCTGCACGGTGCCAAAGTGCAGCACGGTGCCGTCCGCGGGCGACACGAGCGCGGCGGCGGGGTCGACGGGGCGCGCGCCGGGCTTGAGTTTGCGGTAGAAGAACGCGCCGAGGGACGGGTACGCGCGCAGGTCGGCGGGCTCGATTTCGGTGAGGTCGCAGCCGAACGCCCAGGCGTACACGCGGAAGCCGATGGGCCGGAACCAGACGGGGAGCTCGAGCGAGTTGAGCCAGCCCCATAGGCGAGACATGTTGCGCAGAGGAAGTGCACCGAGGATGTGGACCTGCCAGCAGTCGGTCAGTCGAAAGCGCATAGGCAAAGGGCTGCGGCGTACCTGCCATGGGCCCTTGAGCCGGATGACTTCATGGCCGTCCTCGTCTACGTGGACCTCCTTCGCATCGCGCGCGGCGGTCCGCCTGTATTGCAACACGACCAGCAACAGCGCGCCGAGGAACCACGGAAGAGGGTACCATTTCGTGGGTGTTTTGCGTGCAGCGTCGGCAAGTTTCCCTACGGAGAGCATCAGCGAGTTGGCTCGAGTCACACAACCAAAGACACGCACGGAAGGTCGCTCCAGAGTGTGCACGGTAGTCGAAGCGCTGTCGTGTGTAGTGGAATGCGCGCACGACGTGGTGCTGGCGAGGCCGCTGGAACTTGAAGACAGACGAGGCGGAGCGCGGCGGCTTGGCGGCCTTTGCTTGCCAAAAGGCGGCGCTGAGAAGTGTGCGTCTGCGCGGCAGCATGCAGGTGGTGAGAGGAGGAGAAAAGATTCAAAGAAAAGGTGAGGATGACGGGAAGACGCAGCAGCGAGCGCACGGTCCTCGCCAAAATTGGCGCCTGGCCGCGTGGAGTGTCGGTACTCCCCTCGTCCAGCTGGCGAAAGCAGAAAAGTTCGTACCAGTGGAAGCTGGGATCCTCTTGCCAATCTATCCTAAGTTGTGTACGCACAACTTCGCAGTGACAGCAACTCACATTGCAGATTATCACATGTCAAAATCATATCTCGCCCTATGATATACAAGTCCACATTGTCCCTGTTCTATATAACACAGCTACTTTTCGACGACCTCGAATTCGACGATCTCGAACGGATACGCGGATGCCTAAGTAGCGTCCGCACGGCCGCGCAACACAATGTCTTGAACAGAAGGTCTCGGGGATTTAAATTCGTCACCAGGAGCTCGAGTGTCGGGAAAGCAACTGCAGTTGTCGCGAGCCCACTACAACCTAGGTGGAGATTTGATCTGTCGGGATCAATACTTGCAGCCTCGGAGCGAGAGTCCGTCCGCATGCACTGCAGTACCGCACTCAACGCAGGGGGGTCGAAGGCGTCCATTCTGCGCGTCCTCGGGCAACAAGCCGACAAGCAGGCCCAGATGTCCGGTGTCCATTTGCTGTTGCTGTCGCTGTAATTTTCCGCGTAGCCATGCTGAATGCATGCAGGTCTATATGCTCCGAGAAGGCTCCTATCATTGCAGTCTGTGTATTTTCCGGGGTGGCTTCCCGCGGGCTGCTGATGCCATAGAGAAACATCGGCAGGAGGGAAGGAAGCTCTGCCTCTGTACCGCTCGGCTCCCAGGAATGCCCTGCATATGAAGTACTCCTCGTCTGCAGAGGGAAGTGCGGTTTTCCAGACGCTGAGCTTGAGTCCACACTCGGACAGCTCGACGCTAAGGGTAGGTTTGCGAGCTGGAGACGGACGAGCGAAGATGGGCCGTCAATGCCGGAAGAACGCATTTTAGTTTCTTCGACCGTTACTCCGGCAGTCGAACGTCGTCTTCAAGCGAGCGGAATGACGCAGGATCCTCATGATATTTCCGCGTTTTTGAAGGTTGCCATCGAAGACTAGAACAGAGCTCCTCGGTCCATTCGGGGCCTATGGTTAAGGAGACGCGCTCTCATAAAGCGGGATTTGCGATCGCGACCTCTCGCCAGTAAGTAGTGGCAGACGTGTGTCACCTTGATCCAGCCCATACGCTAAGAGGTCAGAAAGGGAGCGTGGCTGCCACCTGGCTTGAACCTGTGGCCTCGAGATCGCGTGACATTCGGCTCGTCGAGGGCTACCGTTGAGAATACGCGCGTGAGGAGCTCCGAAGGTAAGCGAGCGACTCGGACAGGTCTGCAGGATCCGGAGTGAGGGCACTGAGACAACCGTCGACAGTGATAGTCATGAGAGCAAATAGCTGTTGCCGGTCGTGCTCCAGGCCTCGGCGTGCGTGGGTCACTGCCTGAAAACCTTGCGATTCCGCAGACACACCCATTCGAACCACTATTCATTGGCGCTGCAGAAGCAATGTTGATTCGGTGAAAAGTCCAGGCGCGTGCATCGTGCCTTTCCATTGAGATTTGGATACAAGCACAACTCCAGCTGCAGGTGGTGGTCGAAGCCAAGTTAGTGAAGCGGCAAAGTACTGTGGGAAACCTGACTCCGACCGTGACTATGTAGGACAACGCAAATTACCTTTTCTTCCTCTGCATTGGACAAGCATTCTGCCTCTCCTCAAAGAGCATACATGTGCCCACCAAGCACGATACATACCCCCCGCAACAGACGACACTGCGCCCTGCGAACGAGAAGAGACTACGCCTCGCGCTCGACTCGGATACACACTGGCACGAACCCATCCCTGCCAAATACATACCGACCCTCAGCAAATCAAGCATGGCGGCGAAGCCCAAGACCCAAAGCTAAACGCTCGAAGCGCAGGCAGAAGGCTGAAGCACAAGGAGCCGGGAGTCTCGGCTCCCTGATTTTCCATCCGTCTCTGACCTCCGAGCTCACAGCCATCCACTAGCCCCGTCCACACGTCGTCAATATAGTGCGTCGCCCGACCTCCAATGGCTACGTCCGCCGCTTCACACAGAAGGCATACGACCACCGCAACAGGTGCCCGGCGCTCTTCAATTCTGCGCCGCATCACGCTGAGTTGCGCATGGGCAGCACCTGGTAAGGGTCTTCACGCCCGTGCATCAGTAGGGGTGCTCCAGTGTGGAATCCTTCCCGCACGAGGACGTTGTCTAGGGTGCGTCGCCCTGCTCCTTACTCTATGCATTCTGCGCTGTTTGCTGACCGCGGCCAGGCGTGGCGTTCTCGATGATCGATCCGTGTACATATGGCATGCGGGAAATCAATAGTGACTATGCCGCATGACAGCATACAACTAGAATGCCGATGTGCCTTCAAACGTTGTCAATGTCCATGTCAATGTCCATCCCGTCACCGCGTCCCTCGTGCACCGCGAACATCGTTTCTGGATCCCCCTTTTGCATTTTCAACATGGCCAAAGCCCTTCGTCGGGGCCGTCATCGCGTTGTGCTGCCCCGTCGTCGTTTTGCCTCCGCGGTAACTATTCGGATTGATCGGAAGGCACAAGGATGTACAAACACCCTACAAAAAGCTGTTGTACGCTGTGACCTGTTGACAGTGTTGTTCAGGTTCGATTGGCCTTGTGTATGTGTTGTTCTGAGTCCGTATGTATTCCCATGGGCGCCTAACGCATGGCAATTCTCTCGCTTTTGTTCTCCAGGTCATAAAAGGTTCTCGCCTGCAATCAGTCATGGGCATCAAGTTCCTTTTCCTTTTACTCACCTCCTGAAATGGCGTCAAGCCTGGTTAGGAGAAATGCTCAAGACATCCTCAACGGACCTCTTACCCGCCGCACGTACCTCCTCCCGATGTATGGCGCGTATGTTGTCTTCACGTTGAATCCGGTCGCCACCCTGGAGGCATTGGAGGACCCGATTGCGACTGAGCAGGCAGCTACTCTGACCACGAAGAAGTACGTGGGGTACATTTCTCGTGTAAGTCGCACTACTCTGTTACGGGACGTTGCTCCTGAAGCTGGCGATTTAGGTTGCCGATCTTGCATTGCCTGAACGCAGATATCACCGATGCACGTGTCACCTACTCAGCAATAGCTTACCAGCTGCATCGGAAACCAACCACACCGAAGAAACCATGTTCATCCCGATTGCTCCGGCTACACACCCCGAAGGCCGCACGTCCTTGTCACCAACGCCTGCTCTTCCTTGGGACGGCCTTAATCATCATACGCTGAAAGAAACCGACCTCCGTGTAACGACGGACTCGAGCACAAGTGTAGACCACAGCCTGTCGCCGATGATTATAGTGCGCGATATTCTGGCAATGGAGCGGACAGTGAACACGGACTTCTGGCGCCAAAGTCAGCTGCGGACAGCCTACGAGGCTGCTCACCCCGAATCATCACAGAGATCAACGCTGTTTACCTTTCCGTTGGCCGACAGAGACCACGATGACGATCGGGACGACCGTTCATCCCACTACTCGGATGGGTCAGATTCTGTGGATCTGTCGGAGTCGTCTGACGCGTCCAGCGACGATCTTGACTGGATTCCGGAAACCCTTCGAGATCCTTTCGTCGTCCGGGAGGATCCAGCGCATCAGTTCATGCCTGTAGTTGACTTCAATGTCGACCTTTCTACCGTTCCTGAGTTCACGGATGCAAAATATTTCTTCGAGGAGATTGCCGCTATAGAAAGGTATGTGCAATGCCCTTAATTACTCGCTCCGAGTCCATATCCCTGACACTTCGCCCACAGAATTCGGGCCGAATCCGAGGAGCGCAGCCGTGATTGCATCGAGCGGCTGGAAGTGGAGCGATTGGTGGATGAGCATCAGCGTGACGCCTCTGCATCGCAGCACAACCCTAAATGTGAGTATGCAATCTATCATATATGAATATGTGTCCTAAGCTTCGCTCAACGTAGCGACGAGCCTCGTTTTACGGCTCATTGGCAAGACGCGTGCCAAAGTCGAGGCTGTACCCTCCGAGTCCGAAAAATATTTGGATCGCAATAGGAAGCATGGAAAAGAACGAAGACTTAGACGCTATTACACGATTGGCAGGAACGGTAAGCTGCGCCGCGCTCTGCATAACTTCCTTCGCATGATTCTGACACGCACGCAATTGACAGGCATTGTTTCGTTCTCGCGCGCGGTCATATCCGTCGTGCGATCGTGTCTCCCATGCGGGTTTGGCAGGCATGCGCAAAGATAGGTTGTCGTATCTGAGCTGGGACTCGGTTACTTGCGCACGGCCTGGCCCGTGTCAGCTAAGATGATATTCGACTGTTCACTAATGCAATCAATTGAACATCTTAAACGCGTCCTGTTCCTCCGCGCTGCCGCCCACCAGCCCCTCGATCGACTGGTGATAAATGTCGTTGCGCGCTTTGAGGATCGACGCGTCCATCTCCTTCATCGCCTTCCCGAGCCTCACGTGTCTCCGTCGTGTCGAACGTCGAGCGAGCCTTCTTGATCTCCGTGAGCAGCTGCTGCCAGTGCGCGAGCGAGTCGCCGAGCCGGTCTCCAGGTCTCAGAGCGACTGGATTTGTAGCCACTTCACGACGTATTATTTGATCTCTTGAACCTTGATTCCAACCAGTGCGAAAGGCCGCTCAAGTGTGTTGTCCGCGAAGTGAGTTAGCCACAAGGGGTCAGCACGGCGTGGGCAAGGTACGGTTCAATCGGCAGACGACGCACACTATTGGGGGATCAAGGAAGATGACCTGGTTTGTATCCGAATTGGCTTCAACTCCATGCTGCCCTGGAGAGGTTTCGCCGTGAGTAGCTGTCATTGCTATGTGCGGTCGAAGTCTGAGAACCAGACTCGAATTGGACTCGAATGTCATGCGATAGCCTTTGAAATAGGATGCCGTCAATGCGCGTGTCCAGCTCCGACAGCCACTGGTCAAGGTTAGCGCAGCCCTCGAGACTCAATCGATCAATCTGACAGCGGGCCAGTTAGCATGAATAATACAGAAGTATGAGGACATACGGCCGTTGAATGCGGCTCAGCAGCTCCGAGAATGCCTCTGTGGTGTAGGAACACGTGGCGAGGTCCTCCACCGCACGAAGGACTCGGATGTCCGTGTAGAGGTCGAAGACGTTGTTCGTTTTGTCCTAAAACATCATGAGCCAGGCCCGCGCTGTGTCACGACTCACCAGGGCCCGTGAGACGCACCTGCAGCACCGACACGACACCAGCAAACTCCCGCACGAACTGGATGTGCCGATTATCGCGGCCGAGATATACCGCGCTGCGTCGTACTGACTCAAGAGGGGGTCCTACGGGATGTTGATGCCTAGCTGATCATGAGTAGTATCAGTTCGCGTCCGCCGTCCGCCTGGTTCGCAGCGCACTCACCACGCGTCACCATCCGCTGCGCCTCGTTCCTGTACTCCGCCACTCGCCACTCCCTCATCACTCTCGATCAACGTAGTTGTCCCGCGTTCTAGGCACGCGGCGATAGCGCTGGCGCTGGCCAACGGTCCGCCGCGTTGACATTCGTGATCTGGCCTCGTCTTCGTCATCCGCGTATTGGATGGTCACCTCCAGTTGCGGCGTCGGTGCGGTTCGGTGCTTGAGGTTCATGCTGATCTCGTCTTCGGATGGGGATGATCCGCGAAGGCAGCGCGTCGGCGCTATGTGACGCTTGCTAGCGGTCATCATCGACGAGATCGAAGTGAGGGCAGTGCCATCATGACCTAGTAAGGGTCAGAGGATTGGGCGGGGACGTCAACCAGTTTGTGCAAGGGAGATAGAACCACAATTGGGATGATCAAAGGAGCGCGTAAAACTCGATCGGCGCGAGCGCTCAGAGCGTCGCGAGCGTGAGATACGTGGCTGCGGGTGACCCGTACGTGCACAGCGCCTCGGCGGCGGAAACGGCCTCGGGCAGCGGCCAGTAGATGGCGTGCAGGAGGAGATTCACGACGGTCATGCGGGAGGGTGATGATCGGCGCGCAGGAACGGCAGTCTGTACGTTCAACCTGTTCTGCGAGGCTTCGATGAGCTTGGGAGCGTATGCGCAGAAGAAGACCGATATCAGCATTTATTGGAAGTGCACGGGAGTCTTGAGATCATCCGCGCTGCTCAAACCTTGGAAGCAGCAAAAAGACATATCCATTTGGGATATCTTTGTACTACATGTCGTTTTCAGAGAAACAAGGCGAGGGCAACATATCTGACGAACTCGGAGGAGGTCACGTCGAGGCCACACGCGAGATGAATACACTCACCAACTACACCGCGCTGCGCGTTGGGCAGAACTGCGGCCCGTTCCACACCGTCTTTGCGCTGCCGAGACGCTCGCCTCGCTGGCCCAACAGCCACATCTCTGTCCGCTCTGGCGCCGCCGCGACCGCCTCCCACCCGCCATCCGCACCCGTCGCCGCCCTCATCGCCCCCGCCGCCCTCATCGCCCAGCGCACCGCGCGCGCCCTGTCCCCGAGCATGCACGCAGCCTCCACCAGCGTGCGGGACACCGCTACCCACGAATACGGCTGGCCGATCCCCGCCTCGCGCATGCGCCGCGCCAGCCCCAGCGCAGTTTTCGTCACGCGTAGCGCGCTGGCGGCGGTGACGACGGGCGGGCTGCCCGCCTCCGCGGCGGCGCGCGAGGCGTCCTGTCGGGTGTTGTCGTCGGCCCAGCGCTCATTCGGCGGGAGGGTGCACGTCGCGCAGGTGCAAGTGAATGCGTAGATGCGGGAGAGGGCCTCCTGGCGCTCGTGGTGCATTGCGTAGTTGCTGACGTACGAGATGAAGATCTGTTCGCCGGGTGCGATGGGCTGCACCGCGTGGATCTGGCCGCTGAGCGACTCCGGGTCCCAACCAAAAACAGCGTTGGGCGCGCAGCTGCAGGCAAACGTTAAGAGAAGACACGCATGTGAGGAGGACAGCGCACCGATGATTAATACGCGAAATGTCGTCAAAGACGACGCTGCAATGTCCTATGCATCCTGGCACACGATGAGCTTCAAAAGAGTTCGTCTTTGCGATGGCATATTCGACCGACGGCGCATGAGGTTTGCAGTTGTGCAGCGCGAGCAGAAGACGGCGCGTCGCCGCGGGCATTTGGAGAATGGTACGTGCGACGACACTGTCCTCAGGCTTGCCCACTTTGTCCACAACGGGGAAGATTACGAGCGGCCGCTCGCATACGACGATGTCGCCCGGGGCGTGGCAGTCCAGCGAGAACATGCCCTTCCCTGTATGCTCGGTCTCGCGGATCTCGTAGCGCCCGCCGCGGGCAAACGGCTGCCAGGAGCGTTCGCGGAGCGGGGGGTGCTCCTCGGTCGTGTAGATGCTCGCCGTGATGGTGTGCGCGCTGCCGTCGACTCCCGGGATGTGCTCAGATCTGAGCGTAAATGCGGGGTTGTCCTGCTCTGCCCGGGTGACTACAGCGAGCTTCTCCTCCTTGGATACCCAGCGACGCTGTGTGAGGGGCGCAGGGATGGGAATGGTGGGAGGAGGTGGTACAGCTATGCTTGGGGACTGCTTGGCGGGGACCTTCACCCGTCGCTCGCCTCCGTTGGTGAGGAAGCCGCGTCGCATTGAGCTGCTGTCGCGGGAAACCGTGAGGGACAGAAGCAGATGGCACAGAGGATATTCTCACCTCGGCGATGAGGACACGAACGAGAGCCGTCAGAGCACGGAAACATCGTCCAAGCTACGTATTTGAAGACGACGACGGCTGGAGGATCTTCGCGGAATGCATTGCAGAGCTGGTTCGAACATCAAGGAGAAGCTGTCGGATTGGATGTAAGTAAACTCTTCGATGTCGTTCACTGAGCGGCCTGCATCTGATTTCCCACGCAGTTCTATCCTCTTCTGCAAACGATTCGCACGGTCAGCTCGCTCGTCACTAGGTTGATAGACTAGAGGGCGCCTGTACGTATACTCGGCCCACCAGAGTCGCACAGGCGAAACTAGAACGAGAGATTTGCCAGCGACACCAAGCGACACCGGGCGCCCCGGAGAAGTTGCGAGAGGCGATCCGCCTGAGACATCGCAGTCATCGTCATGTTGCCACCACCGCTGTGTCTCCACGTCGTTCGCGCAAATTTCAATGCTACGGCCTTGGAGGCACTGGTTGACTAGGGGGATTCCTTCGTAGGCTCTGGGTGGTTGGCAAATAGGCTCGGCAGGCTCACAAGAGTACACTTGACCTCCCCCACTCGCCCGCCATGCTCCCCACCACCCTAATCAGCGCAATCGTCGCCCTGGCCGTCTCAAGCTCTGTGCGCGCACTACCCTCCAATCCGGACCTCGTAGCGCAGCTAAAGACTGCTTCGACGCTGGTGGACCGCCTGAAACTTCTCGAAGACTGGTACGTGAGTTTGCAGTCCACCACTCGCGTGTGCGACCATGCGAAACTAACTCTACTTGATATAGCTGTTGTTCAACTTCCTCGAGCCACCATCAACCGTGGGCGTGGTGACCGGCGCCGCGGGACACACCGTTGAGGCCAGCTCAGCGAATTTCCCCGCCGTTGTTGGCAACAGAATCGCCATGAGTGAGCGTGCTCTTCCGCGCAGTCTAACCGCCTGTCCTCAGCCATCGGCTTCCTTGGGCCTTGCGGAATGGTAAGCCGACCTGCTACTTCGACCAAGGCACATCGCTGACTTTGCCTCGAATAGAACACACCCCACACACATCCACGCGCGACAGAAATCAACTTTTCGGTCAACACAACGCTTCGCGTAGGGCTCTTGGTGGAGAACGGCGCGCGATTCATCGACATCGAGATTGCGCCGGGATCGGCGACGGTGTTCCCGCAGGGTGCAATCCATTTCGAGATGAATCCCAGCTGTGGTGCGTCCTAGCCGCCTTCTTCACTTTCAGAGCCTAATTATAGCTTGGGCATCCGGCAGAGCCTGCGATGTTTGCGGCTGGCTTCAATCACGAAGACCCCGGTGTGCAGCAAGTCGCACAGCGCTGTGAGTTCCAGCGGTCCAGTCCACTAATTGAGAATCTGATGTTGGGATGGTGTGTAGATTTCGGCCTGCCGCCCGATATCGTCGGCGCGACGCTTGGTGGACTCGGCGTTGTCGAAGTTGCTGACCTCGAAAGCAAGGTACTTAATCTCCATGCATCGCCCGTGACTCTGTAGATTGACACGATCTGCAGATACCAGACAACATCGCATTTGGCGCAGAGGAGTGCCTCGCCCGCTGCGGCATCACGCGCAAAAACCAGCTCACACTCCAGCGCCAGCCGCGCGTCTCAGGGAACGCGTTTCCCGACGGCGCCGCGCCGAGTTCAACCGTCACCGTCACGGAGACTGTGACGGCGGCGATGGAGTATACGACCGTGTATGCACCGTTTCCTTCTCAAACACACTATTAAGCAGGTGCGGTAATGTTTGGTCTTGGGTGGATGATGGGGGGACATTTGGGAACATTCGGACATTCGGACACTTTTTAATGAACGAGTTGCGGTGAATTGCCATGTCTGTCATTTCAATGGATACCTTACCATAGTCAATATTGGTCACCTACACTACAGTACCACACGGGCATCATGATCATGAACAATGAGGACGCCCTGCGTTCGTATTTACTTACTCTCTGATGTTACCCTCCGGTGCTGATGGTGGAAGGGTGCACGGCTCTGCAAGCGAGCGCTCGATTTGTAGAGCCCACCTGAGGCTACATACCTGCGTCCCATCCATCGAAATATCAGATTTGGCTTCGCTGCCTCACGAATTACTGTAGATCTAACGGCGAGGAGCTTAGTGAAATGAGGAAATTGTATAGTCTCCGGGGCTGACCTGACAGAAGTCTGTAGAAATTGATGTCATTCTGTGTATACTTTTCAGAAAGTTGCAGCTGAATTGCGATGGACTCGGAAGCTTGAAGCTTGTGAAGGCCACACCCAGCTGATGATCAGCGTCGTTAGCAACCAGTTATCTACCCGACGGTGGCAAGCTGCTTGGCGCGCGCGCGTCGGCGTCGTCTCCTGGAACTTGAAGAGAAGCACCGGCCGATGGTCGCTGCCATCGTCCGACGCGTCAAGGAAAAAAAAAGCGAATTGCTGCGATCACTATTTTGTCTCTTACGGTCAGTCCCGCCTTGTTCTGCCAGTGCATGGCGCTCACTCTCTGCTATGTAACAACCGCTGACATCCTCCGCAGGCAGGCAGTGTCGCGCCCGTCACCCATGAGTCCTTTTTCGACCAACGACCTCTTCTTCCCGTCTGAGATACCACCACCGAACCCATGGCCGACTTCGTCGTGAAGCCGATGCAAAGCCTGCAAAGCTCGTCGCCACTCGACACACTCGTGCGCCGGACCTCGTCGCGGAGACACAAGCCCGCGGCTGGTCCGTCGAACGAGTCGCCTTCGTCGCCCCGGCCAGGTGAGCCTGTCCAATATGCCATCGACAGCCGCGAGACGCCCCCGAGGCGACTCCTGGGCCGCCCGCCCTCGTCGCCGCTGCTGCATACCCACTTCCGCGCCGCATCCAACGGCACCATGTCGTCGTACAACACATCCGCCGACTTCTACAACCGCTCCATGGCGAGCAACGTGGACGACATCCGCGAGAGCTACTATGACGACGACGCCAGCATCTATTCAAGTGCTACCGTGTCGCAATATCCGCCCGCTCGCGCGCCTCCGGAGTTGTCTTACGATGCGGAGAGTGGTCAGAGACGAGGCGGTGGGGAGGATGGGTATGGTGGGCCGGCGAGGGGATCTGGGAGGGATCGTGGACGAGCACGGCGCAGCAGTGAAGTCGATCCTTTTCTCCATCCCATCCCCACAGGCGCGCCGTCGTCTCCAGTCCCCACCGTCGTCATCTCCACTGCGGATGCCGCAGAGTCGCATCCCCGCCCACCTCCCCCTCCCAGCATTGCACTTGGTCGTGTGCCTTCGGTCCTGCCCACCGGGGTCAACTACTCGCGGCCTGTGCGGCCGCCCAGCAGCGTATCGGACGAAGAGAAGCGCAAGGTCTTGCAGCGCAATGCGAGTCGCGTGCGCTCGCCGCTGTCGAGCCCGCGCGTGGTGCAGGGTGACGGCTCGCCGCCCGCTGCAGCATCAGGTTCTGCCCGCTCGCCGGGCGCAGACGCCCTCTCCCCCTTTCCGCGATCGCCGGGCTATGGGCAGCAGATATCCCCCGCCTCGACACCGTCGCTATCCCGATTTCCTTCCCCTCCCTCTCAAGTGCCGTCACCGACACCTTCGCCGGGCGGTCCTCGCACCGCCAACACCTTTCAAACCACTCTGTCGCGGGATCCTCCGCCAATACCATCTTCCCCCAGCAGTCTCTATTCATCCTACTCCTACTACAACCTGGACAGCCCCGCCTCGCCAACCGGAGACTTGCTGCAAGTCCCCGGGTCGCCCGCCGTCGCGCCGCAGCTTTCCCAGCCCCCGAGGCGCTTGCCCACCTCCGGGTCCGCGTCCTCGCGCGCGCCCACGCCCCCGCAAGCCGACGCGAGCGGCCTGACGTCCGACGACTACTTGCAGCTTGGCATCAAGCACCACGAGGCGAACCAGCTCGCGGAGTCCGCCGCCGCGTTCGAGAAGAGCGCGCGCCTCGGCGGCGGGAGCGGCGTCGGCATGCTCATGTGGGGCCTCGCGCTGCGCCACGGGTGGGGCGTCGAGATGAACGAGAAGACGGGCTTCTCGTGGCTGCGCCGCGCCGCGGAGGCCGCCGTCGGCGACCTCGAGCGGGCGCGCGCCGGCGGCGGGCTCGACGAGGGCGCGGTGCGCGGCGAGCTCGTGCTTGCGATCTACGAGGTCGGCCAGTGCTTCTTGCGCGGGTGGGGCGTGAAGAAGGACCAGAAGATGGCCGTGGTGTGTCGAATTTTATTACGTGTATGGGCGCAGGTGGCTGACGGGCGCGCAGAGCTACTTTCGGGTCGCGGCGGGCTTGGGCGACCAGGACGCGCAGGCGGAGCTTGCGTTTTGCCTGGCGAACGGCCGCGGGTGCAAGAAAGACCGCAAGGAGGCGGCGAAATGGTATCGCGCGGCGGTGCGTTTTGCGGGTTTGTGTGCTGGCGTGTGCGGCTTGCTGACGGGCGGCGGCGAATGCAGGTTGCACAGGGCTTGAGCGACGTCGGGCTCGCTTGGATTTACAAGGAGAAGTTCCAGTGAGGATGGCGTGCTGGCGAATGGCTGATAATATCTTACTTAGGATACCCATAGATACTGATATTGCTTGATACCCCGGTTGCGAGTGCATTCTTTGTGCCAAAATTGATCTTTTGATCGTAAGTTGACTCTAAACATTTATATTGAGCGCTCGCTTGCAGAGCCGTACGCGCCTCCTCCATCGTGGCTTGAACGGGAGGATAACGCTAGGGAGTAGATGCGAGCGCGCAACGTGTCCGAGGCAGCTGTTACTATTCATAATCATGATGTCCGTGTGGTACTATAGTGTAAGTGACCAATATTTAACTATTGTAAGGTAGCCATTGAAATGACAGACATGGCGATTCATGATCACCGCAACTCGATCAATATCCATGAAAAATGTCCGAATGTCCAAATGATCCCAAATGTCCCCAAGACCCAACAATACCGCACCTGCTTAATAGTGTGATTGAGAAGGAGACGGCGCATACACGGTCGTATACTCCTTCGCCATCACAGTCTCCGTGACGGTGACAGTCGGACTCGGTGCGGCGCCGTCGGGAAACGCGTTCCCTGAGACGCGCGGCTGGCGCTGGAGTGTGGGCTGGTTTGTGCGCGTGATGCCGCAGCGGGTCAGGCACTCCTCTGCACCGAACGCGATGTTGTCTGGTATCTGCAGATACGCGTCAATCAACAGAGTCACGGGCGATGCATGGAGATTAAGTACCTTGCTTTCGAGGTCAGCAACTTCGACAACGCCGAGTCCACCAAGCGTCGCGCCGACAATATCGGGCGGCAGGCCGAAATCTACACACCATCCCAACATTAGATTCTCAATTAGTGGACTGGACCGCTGGAACTCACAGCGCTGTGCGACTTGCTGCACACCGGGGTCTTCGTGATTGAAGCCAGCCACAAACATCGCAGGCTCTGCCGGATGCACAAGCTATAATTAGGCTCTGGAGTTCAGTAATAGTGCGGCTAGGACGCACCACAGCTGGGATTCATCTCGAAATGGATTGCACCCTGCGGGAACACCGTCGCCGATCCCGGCGCAATCTCGATGTCGATGAATCGCGCGCCGTTCTCCACCAAGAGACCTGCGCGAAGCGTTGTGTTGATCGAGAAGTTGATTTCTGTCGCGCGTGGATGTGTGTGGGGTGTGTTCTATTCGAGGCAAAGTCAGCGATGTGCCTTGGTCGAAGTAGCAGGTCGGCTTACCATTCCGCAAGGCCCAAGGAAGCCGATGGCTGAGGACAGGCGGTTAGACTGCGCCGAAGAGCGACAAACAAACGAAGCTCACTCATGGCAATTCCGTTCCCAACAACGGCGGGGAAATTGGCTGAGCTGGCCTCAACGGTGTGTCCCGCGGCGCCGGTCACCACGCCCACGGTTGATGGTGGCTCGAGGAAGTTGAACAACAGCTATGTCAAGTAGATTTAGTTTCGCATGGACGCACACACAAGCGGGGTATTGTAAACTCACGTCCGAGTCCTCAAGAAGTTTCAGGCGGTCCACCAGCGTCGAAGCGGTCTTTAGCTGCGCTACGAGGTCCGGATTGGATGGCAGTGCGCGCACAGAGCTTGAGACGGCCAGGGCGACAATTGCGCTAATAAGGGTGGTGGGGAGCATGGCGGGCGAGTGGGGGAGGTCGTAAAAGGGCGAGTGTACGGAAGCGGGAGAGGAGAAGAGGAGATAGTCATTCCAATAAATCGGTGATGCTTTTTAAGCCGCTGGGCATTCAGCAGGTCTTTCTTGCAAGCAGCACCTCGGCGAGCACCGGGGACAGCGCGCGGCTGCATGCGATGTTTTTGCTACAGCCAGAATGGCCGAGCTCGAGGTATATAAATTCCTGTGCGGGGTACCTGAGACACGCGGGCTCCGAGTCGGCATTCACGCGGTTTCAGCCCTGAAGTTGTAAGCTATCTCGTGAGCCTGTCGGAGCCTGTTTGCAAACCACCCAGAGCTTACGAACGAATTTACCTCGGTCAACCAGTGCTTCCAAGGCCGTAGCATGAATATTTGCGCGAACTTCGACGTGGAGACCAATGCATACAGCAGTGGTGGCAAAAAAGCCAGTCTTCGCAGGCTGACTGCAATGTCTCAGGCGGATCAACCGGCCCGATCGTCTCGATCGGATCCGAGTCGGACTTTGCGTCACCGCCTGGTGTCGCTGGCAAATTGCTCGTTGTTGAGACTTCGACCTGACAACCGAAATGATAAGTGTTGACCGTCGATCAAGTCTGTGAACCGCGATTTTCGCCTGTCCGACACAGGCGTCGAAGCTCAGAGTCAGTGTCGAGGCATCCGTGTGTTGTCCGTGTGGGGGCTCAGTAGGCTTGAACACACATAGGGTCGCGGCCGGCGTGGGCTCCTCGGGTGTCTCGGAGAAAATATACCACAGTGTCCGAGAAGTCCTGCGCGCTGTACAGGCTTGTATAGGGCGCCGAAGTTATTTCCCTGAGGATTTATCTCAAACAAATCAAATAGCCGTCCTGTGGGCGGACGCGCTCATCGAATACTTCGGCACACAGAATCTTGTTTCAATATGCCTGTGGCTGTACGTTTACTGCGTGTGCTGCTGGCGGAAGTAAGCAACTACCGTCAAACTACCGTCGAGCAAGTTGTTTTGACTCACCGAGCTCATTTGGGCGGCATCTTGCCGCTGGGAGGAGTTTGATAAGCGGACAACATCTCGGCATCCTCGAGCAACATCATACCACCCACCGCATATATATTGCTGTGGTGAGTGCGCGAGGGTCGCATTCGACGGGTACCAACAAACTTACTTGGGCGTCCGCGGACAAGCCGGCCTTCCGCCACGTGAGCGAGAGGTTAGGTTTGCCACCCATCCTGGCGGACGACATATACGAACTACTTTGACAAAACTTATGCGCAGTGAATAGTCGGAATGACTCACGCGATTACCACGCCACGGACTGCCAGCTTCGACAGGTGTCGTCAAACTCCGGGCCGAATGCGGCACCGAGGCATACACCGCGGGTTGCCCTAAATCGCCTCCAGATAGATGTGGAGTAGATACAATATCTACGCTACCTCTCCGCCAAATCGACGCACCGTGCCATTTCCGCCATATTTACCCCCAGCGTAAATTTGCGGCCTAAATCGCCACCAAATAGATTCAGCTATTTCCGGTACACACGATGCCGAGCCAGTGCCGCGCGGCTCAAGCCAAACAACGCGCAAACAACACGTCGTCTCTCATTTATACTGCAGCCTCTCGACTTGTCTCTTGAGCTCCCTTTCCCGCACACCACCACCTCCCTCACCCGCACGCCCTGCCCTCCCGCCCTGCCTCCAAGACTCGTCCCCTCATTGAGCCTCCGAATGTCGACTCCTCGGCTTACTCGAGCAACGTCGATGGTATGCTCAGCCCAGGTATGCGCGCCACACCCGCTGCAGAGGCCTCAAGGGCATCGCAAGGTAGATATATGCGCTCCGGGTGAGTGCTGTATGTCTCTTCTGGGGCGCTGTTACTCACCTTTTCGTCGTAGGTCGGTCTCGATTGCAGTGGAGGTAAGTCCTGCTTCCGCTGCACTCAGTCTGTCGGACTCTGCTCATCCTATGCATTTAGTTCACCTTCTCGCGCTCCACGCTTTCTCGGCCACGGTCAGTATTCTTCATGTCTGTCCTATCTTTTTGCTCATTGTGACGTGCTACAGAGCCGCTGAGACAGCCCTGCAGGTGAGCGAAGGGCGACACGGTGAGCAAGGGCGACGGATATTGTAGTCATTTGTACCGTAGACTGTCCCCTGTGTAGCATTATCCAGTCAATACAAGCATACAGTATTAGTATATTGCAATATGCCGAAGCAAACACGCCGGCCAGGGTCCTGAATCTGCTACATGCGCAGAACTGGCGCGAATCTGGGATAGAACCGGCGCAGAAACGGCGGCGATCCCGTCTCGCCGCTACTTTTGCGCGTCGCGGCGATTCTGCGCATAAATGGCGTAGATGCGGGATAGATCCCACATCCCCGCCACTTACACGCCGGGAGCGATTTGGGGCAACCCGCGGTGATAGAACGTTGCTGCTTCTCGGCTGCGACGACAGAGAACGGTATAGGTGTCGACGATGTTGCACTGCCCTTGTCCGAGGCTGACGAGAAACGGCGATGGCTCGTGGGGACAACGGCCGAGCACTGCACGTATGGTACACGGCGTGCATGTAGACTGCGCCGTGTCCTAATATTTCATGGTGCGACACGAAGCCCAAGAGCACGGTTGCTGAGCGTGTAGCCTGAGCTGGACTTGCTCTGTGGCCACATGAAGACTGAGAGAGAGGTTCGGGGAGCAGGGTGGCGGAAGCGATGACGCGGGTGATGTCCGGCGCAGCGCCTCCAGTGCCAAGCTCACGGCGGCGGCGGCGTGCGGGCATTGCGACCTCTCTACCTTCGACCACCATCTCCGTACGACGGCGGCGACGCCAACGTCCTCAGTTGTCTCCTCAACAACGGCCATTGTGTCCAAATTACGTTTCCAGAATATAACGCACGCCGCACCTGCACCGCGCCGCAGCCCAAGACCCTGCTTGCTCCTACTTACGCATCTTTCCTCGCTATCCCCGTCGCAAGCCTGCGATCCACCACGTTACGAACATGATGGGCCTCTTCAAAGGCAGGCCGCGTGCCGTCTCTTCTGCTGATGATAAAGCGCCAGAGGACACCAACCCCGACGACACCTCCATCCTGTCTGTGCTTCCGCTGCCATGTCCCCGCGCAACTCTGACTCTGCCGCTTCCAGCGACGAGGATGAAGGCTCCATTATCCTCTCACTCATCTCCCAGCTTCGGTGCGTGTGCCTACACTCTCTCTGTGTAGCCTGCTGATCGTGGCCCGTCGCTCTGCGCAGCGTCGGCATGGACCTTTCCAAGGTCACCTTCCCCACCTTCGTCCTCGAGCCTCGCAGCATGCTCGAGCGCATCACAGACTTCATGGCCCACCCCGATCTCATCTTCGGGTGAGTGCCCTGTCTTTATCGCATTGTAGATCGGGTCGGGTGTGTGGCGGGGGGATAGATGAGCCTACGACTATCCGTCCTTGCTGCTCGCAATGGTTCCCTCTATCTGCCGATCGACTGCCCGCAGGCCGTTGCGTCGGGATCGACAGCCGTGCACCCAAAACGGCTCCCGACGAGCTTGCCAAGGCACCGTCCCACACGGTCCCGCCTGTCTGGTGCAGGCATCGTCTCGGCACTACGATTTTGCCTGCCGCGCATTCGCTGACCAGACCCATTGTCTCCCCCATATTCAGAGCAGAGCTGTGTGATGATCCCGAAGAGCGCTTCATGCGTGTACTGCAGTACTACCTCGCAGGGTGGCACATCAAGCCAAAGGGCGTCAAGAAGCCGTAAGTAATGTCTCTGTTCCCGCGCCCCTTCTCACATCCAGTTGTCGCTGCAGTTACAACCCCGTCCTCGGAGAGTTCTTCCGGTGTCGCTTTGATTACCCCAACGGCACACATGGCTTCTACATCGCTGAGCAAGGTGCGTCTATCTGTTCCCTTTGGCGCGAAGCCTCACTGACACGACAGCGTGCAGTGTCGCATCATCCTCCGGTCTCCGCGTTCTACTACATTTCCCCCGCAAACAAGGTCGCCATTCTCGGGGAGCTGCGGCCGAAGTCCAAGTTCCTCGGCAACAGCGTGTCGACGCAGATGGATGGCGAGAACCGGGTATACCTGCTTGGACGCCCAGAGGATGGGGGTGCGCAGCGCTTATTTCATCTCTTGCAGATGAAACGCTGACTTGCGACGCTTACTGTGCGCGCTGCAGAGTATGTCATCACGATGCCGAACATGTACGCCCGTGGGATCCTGTTTGGCAAGATGGTGCTCGAGCTCGGCGACTCGTGCGCTGCGAATAACCAGCGACACGGCTACCACGCGGATCTCGAGTTCAAGACGAAGGTGCGTGCGGGCTGCGTTGAAGACATAGCGTGGGCCGGCTTGACAGGTGTTTGCAGGGCTTTTTCTCCGGCACGTACAATGCAATTGCCGGGCGTGTAAAGAGAGGGCAGACCGACGTTGGGGAGATCAGCGGGAAGTGGAGCGCTTTGATGGAGTTCAAGAACACGAAGGTGCGTCCATCTGCGGCATCTTTGTGTTCGCAGCAGGATCTGATGCTAGCTCGCAACATCAGACTGGAGAGAAGCGGCCCTTGTTCGACGCATACAAGAACGGGAACAACATTGCGCCTAAATGGGTCCCGCCGGAGAGCGAGCAGGAGCCGTATGAGTCGCGGAGGTGCGCTGGTCCTCCATGCTTCACTGTGGTCGCTAACGGAGCACGGCGTTTACAGGCTGTGGAAAGACCTGACGCATGCCATCCAGGCGAGGGACATGGACGCAGCGACAGAAGCCAAGTCGGCAGTGGAGAACGCGCAGCGCGAGCTGCGCACGAAACGCGATGAGTCCGGGAAGCAGCATCAGTCGCGCTTCTTCCAGCTGCAGGACGGGCGGTGGGTGCCCAAGCTCGCGTACGTCACTCACTCTGCTTCCCTGAGTGTTGTTCACTTTTTCTGTGACCTTAGGCTGCCGCAGGACTCAGAGGAGGCCGTCAAGGCCGTGCAGGACTGGATATGGCCCTCGGCGCCCGCGCCCGCGCTCGCGCCCTCGCCAGCGTGACATCCCTTCCGCCACGCCGACCAACTGCAATAGACGTTGCAGGCTTTTTAACTTAGAGTCGGCCTTGCCTTGCTGCTGCTGCTGTCACGATGATCTTCCCGCTGTATCTTTCAAACTAAACCAGGCTGTTTCCACTTGTAATAATGCTTAATGCAATATTCACGTTTCGTTATTCCTTTCGGCGGATTGCAGTCGGCAGCGCACTAGCATGGAGAACGGCGTTATCATTTATGCAGTCGAGAAGGACACGGCCTATTCGAGCCAGAAGTACAAAGCAGCAGTAGAGAGACAGTGTGTAGGTAAACAGATCATACGGGTTTCAAGGGAGCCCATCATGTTGACGGCGCATTGAGCACAACGATTCTGATTTCTGGGGGACATGTCAGCATTTTTCGCATATTTATGGACAGACTCGGTGGCGTACCGGGACCAACGAAGCCAAGGACCAGGAGCGTTTCACGGCTCCGCCAAAGCGTCGCGCCAGGCGTCCAGAGGATCCGAACCTGGACAGGCGCGAGGGAGTGTCCGGGGAAGCACCATCGGCGATGTCGATGGCCACCAGAGGGGTCACCGGCGACTGCGAGCGCGGCAGGGGTGCCGCGCTCGCGAGCTCCGCGAGCATGGCCTCAGTCAGGGCTGCTGGGCTGATCCCAGTGCCGAAGTATCCGTCGCCGTCGTCGAGCACCGGCAGCCCCTCGCCGAGCCCCGCGTCGGCGCCGGAGGGTCTCAGTTTCGCAGAGTTCGCGGTCGCGACCTTGAGCAGGAGCAGGCTCGAGTCGCGCGTGACGGGGAAGCGGCGGCGGCGGCTCGGCTCAGCACGCGCAAGCAAGGCAGACTCGTGGATGATGGGAAGGCTGAGCGTGCGCCGGTCGGTGAGGGGGTGGGGGTCGGCGAGGAGGGACGGGTGGCGCGCGGAGGTGGAAAGGATGAGCGGGTCGGAATGGTGCGAGTGCGGCCTGGGACGCGGGCCGTGGGGGGATGTATGGGACAGGGTGGTAGTGGGCGGGTGGGCGAGGGTGCGCACAGGGGAGGAGGGCGGGGTTGGGGGTGTGGAGAGCATGCGTCGGGTGGCGCTGGTGATGTCGGACGGCGGGAGCGGGGGGAAGCGACCGTCTTTCTCATTCTGGGGGAAGAAGAGAATGGTAAGCCTGAGTGAGTCAGAGCTTTCGTATGCGCATGCGGGACTTACGAATGAGGGAAGGAACATATCGCTCGGGAGCGGGACGTGCGCGATGATAGCTGCCATTGGGAGCGATGTCAGGAATGGACGGGTGATGAGGGTGAAAGCAGAGGCTCTGAGACCCAAGTGCAGGCATGTAGGGCCTTTAAATACGCATTCTGTTCGCTGTGCATTGGGTTTCGGACGAGACCCGCTGGGGCTGTCAGGCGCGAATGGAATTGCATGTGTCAAAGAAGGCCGATATCAAGGCCACCCGGTCGCAGCAGCAATGAGATGGAACGTGCACGGCAACAGATGGACCCAGGATGAACCAAAGGGCGCTGGGGAGAGTTATGTGGAGGTACCAGCGAGATACGACTCATGGCTCGGTCGACCATGACGAACTCGCCTCATTTCTGAGACGTAACTCTGTGGGTAGGGTCCCATGAATAGAGCGATGTCCCGCATCGGTCTCTCTTGAAGTTGTGATATACCTGTCGAATGCGTTTATGCCACGAATGAGCAGGTTGGGTACGGCGCTGCTGAGCGAGAGTGCACGTCGGTGAAAATCAAGGCTACCATACCGCGAAGTCCCATGATATCGCTGCTTCGCAAGGGTTATTTCTGCTACAGACCGAACGTTGGGGACATGAGCTGTGGCAGGGGTCGGAGTTGCCGGTCGGCCATCCCTAGCGCTTGTGGTCGGCAGGAACCGAGAGCCGCCACGTGCAGTTTCACGGTGAGCAGGACGTCAACTCTCTTCTGCTCGACGCCGTGGCCGACGACGACGACGACGTCGCAGACGCCTCCATCCCGTGCTTTCCTTGGATACCCAGTCGACCCGTGCCTCTGCGCGGCGCTGACACCCTCGCTCAAGCCAGCACTCACCATCTCTTTTGTGCGCGATGACGACCCAGCACCGACATCAACTCTCCCGTCTCGCCATCCCCCCGCCCTTCCATGTCCAGCAGCAAGGGCAACCCATGTTCTCCCCGGCCCTTCCTACTGCCATCCACCAGGGCTTCAACTCGTCGTTCAATCCTCAGGGTACTCTTCAGACACCCATGCAGGGATCCTTCTTCCCTACCCCACCTGGCGCTCCTGGCCGCCCCATACATGCAGGACATCGCGCCCACCCGAGTCTCGCGCTCGCTGCTGCAGGCATTCATCCGCCTCTCGGCATGCCCATGACCCCCGGCATCCCGATGACACCACTCGGACAAGCCCAGTTCCCTCCAGGCATGGTTGGCCCTCCGTTCATGCAACGAGGGCGACGCCAGCCAAGCATCAGCACGGGCGGGCCACCCAAGGCAGCGCTCGGTGGTGCCGGCAAGAACTACCGCCCAGCATCGCCAAAAAACGTGCCGGCGGCAGCTCCGGTGGTCCAGAAGACCAAGAAGGTTTCGGTCTCCCTTCCGCAGGAGACGAAAGATGGAGAGCGGCGTCCATGGGCGCGCATGCCCATGCCAGACAATCTCCTCCCGCCTCAAGCGCCTATACCTCCATTGGAGGCTTCGTCCGCCGAGATATACCCTCCTGATTACTGGCGCCAGTTTATACCTGATACGGTGGACGTGTTCTTGCCGGGAAAAGTAAGCACATTCCCGCCGCCCTTCGTCACCTGCTCATTGGTCGTATAGGTCGCATGGGAGGGTATCAAGAAACACGTCATTGAAGAGAAGTTGGAGAGACTTGGCGTTGAGAGAGGGAGCACCGTGCCGCACATCCATGCACCACATGCGCGCGCCGCGTCGGTACGTCGCGAACCCCTGCCTTCTGTGCTTTCTCCCAATCTTGTCAACAGATCTCATCCCCGGCCGACCCAGCCCTGTTGTACTTCAAGCTGAACAAGCTGCAGCAGTCACAGAATTCCTCGCGCACACCTTCGACATCTGTATCTCCCCAGCCCCCGTCGGCCACATTTACGCCTCCCGTCGCAACTTCGGCGCCGATGCCGCCGCGCCTGCAGAATAGACACGGTCACAGTCTCTCTCTCGCTGCACAGCCTTTCCAGCCGTCGCGTCCAATGTATAACCCGCTCGAGTCGTTCAACCCCTTTGGTCCGGATGCAACACTCGGGTCTGACGCGATAGAACACAGCGACGCCAGATCTGATCCGGGCGCGCCTACGGACCAGTCACTCGCGCCCCCGCAGCTCCCTGTTCGTGCGGATAGTCGGCCAAACTTTGTCGTAGGCTTTGGGCTGGATATTCCAGAGGAGGAAGAGCCCGAGGAAGAAGGAGTGGCGGAGGCGTCGCACATGGCGAACGGCAACGCCGATGAGACCATTGACATGGAGCTTGAGGAACTGGACGACAGGGCTGGTTATGACACCCAGGAAGACATTGAAGACGAGGAGGTGGGCAGCATCACGACTGCGGCCCAAAGCCGCATGCATTCGCGGCATGTATCCAAGCTCTCTGCCGCGCTTTCGCTGTTATCGGTCGGCGGCAAGGCACCGGCCCACGAGGCAGACAGAGAAGATCAAGATGGAGATGTCGATGAGTGGACGGGCTCGGAGGATTTGCGGACAGGAGAGACCACGGACGACGACGTACGTAATCTCTTCTTGCCATGCAGCCTGCACGCACCTTCCGCGTTCTTGCTTTTTCTCGCTTATCCGAGCGATGATGTTTCTTGATTCCTGTCATTGTGCGCCTCTTTCTTCCTTATTTCTAACGTCCTGCTCCGCAGGAGAGCATCGGCGAGTGGTCGAACCCTTCCGACGAGGAACGCGCACGCCAGGATCGTCTTCATCGCCGTCTCATGCGCCGCTCGCAGCACCAGGAGATCCAGACACCCCGCAGACTTCCCAATTTCCCACATCCTCCGCAGACTACGCCGTTTGGCACCCTCGCTGCCCACCGCGAAGCCACCGACGACGACGACATGGTCTCTAACCCGAGCGAGGAAGGCCATCATCATCCACTTTCGTCCCGCCCAGGCTCCGTGCCATTCTCCGTCCACGACCCCGCCCTCGCTCACTCCCGCCGCGAATCCGAGAAGTTCGTATATCCCGGACTGACGCCCGCACCCATTTATATGCCGGCGCCGGTCCCAGCGGCGCCGCGAGGGGACTCACTCACTTTGAACCCTAACGCGAAACCCTTCGTCTTTGGGATGAGCCGCGCATCAGGTTCGTGGGCCCCGGGCACCTTTACGTCGACGCCAGGCCAAAGCTCGGGTGCGAGCACGCCTGGGCATGCTCGCCTACCATCGCTTGGAAAGCCTCTCAACGCTGCCGCGGTCGAATTCAAGCCCGGGAACTTCACGTTCCGGCCGCCCGTCGACGGCCCCAAGTTCACCTTTCCTATGCCCCAGCCGGCCGCACCGATGCAGATGCCACAGCCGCTACCACTGTCATCAACGCCGCCTCCGAACCCATCGCCTGTGCGCGCGGCGCAAGGGCGTGAGAAGCGACAGCGCCGCAGCTCGGTGGACTCGCAGGTTAGCGAGGAAAGCGAGGTCAACAAGGAGGCCATGACGTCGTTCAAGTTTCCGGCAGATTCGCCGGCCAAAAACCGCTCGGCGCCGCCGTCCCCTGGACCACGCGTTTCAGGATCTGGGCTTAACGCAACGGCACGGCCCTTCTTGTTGGGCGGGTTCTCGAGCAATACTATGCCTAATGGCATGCCTGCGCCAATACAGGAGCCAGTGCCGCTCTCTCACTTCATGCTATCGCCTCGCGACGCGTTGGAGAGTCCGGAGAGCGTTGCGGAGGGCGTGCAGGTAGCGAACGTTGTCAATGGGGACGCACACGAGCTGCCAATTCCTCCAGCTATGAAGACGCGGCGCGCACCGATTCCTTTGGATTTCAAGCATCCTGTCTCGACGAACACGGTGCCTGCCGGTCTGTTCAAGGCGCTCGCAAACGGAGACGACGAGCGCACACGGAGGACTGTACGGTCGCGGCTCAGTTCGCGCGAAATTTTCGAGCATGTCGCCCGGCCCTCGCTGGACGACCTCAGCGTGCCGCCTATCTCGCAGAACGCATCGCGCAGGATGACGACGGATCCTAGTCGCTGGGAATCACCTATGCAGCACGCGGACGTGTTCACCCCTGCTCCGGCGAAGCATAAACATCGCCGCTCATCGCTGCCTGCAGGCAGCAGTTCCTCGATCTCGGTGGAGTCGATACAGCCGATGAATATCTCGAGGAAACTGGAGATGCAGCAGTATGAGGAACGGCTGGAGGCGCTGTTGGATGAGAAGTTGGAGTCACTCAGGCTGGAGCTGCATGAGCAACGCCAGGCGTCGGAGGGTGCTGCAATGAACCCATCGACGGAGGCGATGATCAACGAAGTGGTTTCGTTGTTCCGTACTCAGCTGCAGGAATCTGCTGCGAGGGGGCTGGACGACAGCCAGATGGATGCTCGTGGCGAACTCGACTTCCAACTCGTCAAAGACATCGTGGAGCAGGGCCATGCGGAGGCCCGCGCTATGATTCGGAACGACCTGGCGGAAGTTCTCCACCGTGTCGACCAGCATAGGGCACAGATGCCGTTCGACGTGCAGGGCCTGCTGGACGAGATTTCGAAACGCACACGTGCAACGGTGATGTCGGCTGTCTCGCAGATTGGAAATCGGGTGGACACGCTCGAGCGCACGCGCGCACCGCACGGCGGAGCTGCTGTGGACAGGGATGGGATCGTTCATGATCTGCTCGCCACGTTGGTGCCGCACATCTCTGCCTTGCGCTCGGAGCCAGTCGACTACGAGGAGCTGACGGACCAGTTGACACAAGCCGTGAAGCCGCACATATCCCAGCTAATCGACCTCGCGTCCGACAAACGCGAAACTGCGGGCCTCATTGTCGACAGACTCATCCCTATTCTGCCGACGATCTATCCCCCATCCGACTCCATCGACACCGCCGCGATCATCGCGCAAATTACGACCGAGGTGCGCCGGATCATCGCCCCGGTGGACGCGCATGAGATCAAGGAGCAGGTGTCGGATTTGGTTGTCGAGCGTCTGGACTCCCGGCTGGCTGTACGGGATCGCGCGCTGGATAGTCTGTCCGGCAAGGTCGCCGAAGGCGTGGACTCCTTGCTGGAACCTGTGCGTCAGGTTACCGTGAAGGTCGGGGAGCTGGCCGATGGCCAGGAGGCACTGGTCTCGCGGACACGTGGCTTGGAGGCCATTCACCGCGACGTTGTGGGCTTGCTTGGGGACCTGCCTGCGCGGCTCGGGGCTGCTGTGGATGCGCTTGGCGCGGCGCAGGCCGATGTTCTCTCAAAGGGGACCGCTCCTATCGAATACCCCACAAACACTGCCGACTTTGCCCGCCTTCAGTCTGCAGTCGACCTTATCACCGGCGGGCAGCAATCGCTCGCGTCGAAGACCGAAGAATTACTCATCCTGCACCAGAGCGTTTTATCGCGTCTCGACATTCTTCCCGAGGGCATGGCTGCGACGCTCAAGAGCCTGCAAACTGCCCAAGCGGATCTAGTGACAAGAAGTGTCACGAAGCAAGACTTCGAGGAGGTGCGGAGGTTGATGACCACGAACGCGGACTTGCAGGTGCAGCTGGCGAAGACACGAGCGCAATACGGATCAGCAAGGGCGGAGAAGGACTTGCTGTTGGAGCGCGCCACGTCGGCGGAGACGGAACGCGACCGTCTACGTGCGCAGGTGGACGAGGTTCAGGCAGACATGATCACTCGTGCGACGGCCGCTGCTACATCCGACGCGCGCAATGCCGAGTTGGAGGAGGCCCTGGCGCAGTCGTTGGAGCGTCTGAAGACGTCGGACGTGACGATCACAACGCAGCAGGAGCGTATCATCGAGTTGGATCATCTCAATAGGGACTTCGTCCTAGAGAAACAGAACCTAATCAATAAGGTATGTACTCGCTCGTTCGGGAAACTGAGCGCCTTCACTGACTGTCAATCGCTTCACATGTCAGACTCACACTGCGGAAACTCAGGCCGGGTATGCCGCACGGGACAAAGCAGCAGCGGTGGATGCTCTTGCGGCTCTGCAGAGGGAGCACGAGGCGCTGCTTTCGCAGCAAAGTCACTGGGACGAACTGCGGCGGACCTCAGAGCAGGTCCAGCAGCTCGCCGCTATCATCAACCAGTCGAACGAGCCCGAACTCAGGGACCTGCGCCGTGTCCGCGATCGTAGCAAGGTTCTCGAGGGCGAGTATGCGGCGCTCCAGCGGCGTTTCAAGGACCAGGAGAATAAAGCTACCAGTAGCGACCGTGCAGCGACGGCGGCTCGCCAGAGCCTTACGCAGGCTCAGCAGCGTGCGGCCGAGTGGGAGAAGCGCGCGGAGGAGTACGAGACGTCGCTGGAAGAGAGCCAAGCCAAGATGGACCAGGTCGAAGACAGGCTGGCACAATTGGACGCCGATTACTCTTTGGCTAGGATGCAACTGGAGGAGAAGGACGCTGAGGAGCGTCTAACCAAGGTGCGTGCTGACAGGTCTCGGATGGAGGCGCTGCTCCTGACTGTCTATGCGTCACAGGATCGCGAGAATAAACTGCGCGACCAGATCGCTGCACTTGAGGCCAAAGTTGCACGCCTGCAGGCAGATCACGCTGCGCCGAAGAAGGCCGCGCATGCGCACTCCCCGCCACGCCCCGACTCGCGCGCGAGTACCATCTATCCGAGCCGCGCTGCAACCCCGACGGCAGCGAACGGGCGCTCGCTCTCGCGACGCACGAATACCCCGCCGCAGACGTCCGTGTGGGACTCCATGCACGCGCCGAAGCAGCAGCCGCGCTACCCTCACCTCGGCCCCGGTGCGCCGCGCGCGCATGCCCGTGGCGTCCCAGCCTACGCCCGGCCATCGATTCCATCGCCCACGATGAGTGTGGTGTCGCTTGCACCCACGCAAGGCGATGACGGCTGGTGGGAGTGAACTCTGCTTTGATTTTTGCTGATCTTTCACTGCTGTTTATACTCTCGTTAATTTTCGGCTGGCTGTTGCTTGACAATGGGTTTGTTCTGCTGCTTGATTTTTTGAATAATATTCCCGTTTGACGTCTATACCCTATCCTGCTTTGTTCTCATCATAAATGACACTTGCTTCCTTGCAGTTCTGGTTGTTCCCTCCTATGGATTCCTGCAATTTTTCTTACATGCATATACACTCCACATATTCCCCACCACACGGTTCTGTAGTGTGCGCATACAGCAATCCAATCTCTAGTATATAGCGACTTGAGCGTGTCGAATCGTCGTCCCAAGAGACCCCGAGAAACTTGTACGGAATATTGCGAGCGAACTAGGAACAGAAACCTCAGCAACAGCCCTCATAGAATGCGATACAGATGATGGAAAGGAGGGCGAACGTCGCGCAGACTCGACAGTCACGACGCCTATAGCTATGCCATATGCGGGTGGGATTCCCACATTCGCCCGTCTTACATAACCCGCTGGAGATATTGGTTCGGCCTCGCTTCTCTTGTCCGTTCCCCTTGCTGTCCAGCATCTACTGCCCACTATCCCTCCTCTTCATATATCTTTATCCCCTTCGTCTGCACTGCAAGTTTCCTGCGACATCACACAACAAACAGGCATCGGAACACGCATTCGGAGCTAGCTCAACTCCTCTTCAACATCCCATGGCACTCCCGCAATCGCATCCAGCAACATTAGGATCCACAGCATCGCCCTCGCAAGCGCAGACGACCGCAGATAACTCAGAAGACCCGTTCATCGTGCCGGAGCCGCTGGCGATGGCCCTCCCGCCGGAGGGCATGCACGAGCAGACGCCGGACGCGGAGCGCGGGGTCCAGGATAATGGCCACAGCGTGGCGGAGGCAGAGGATCCCTCCAAGTGAGTCACTCGCTCTTCCAGATCGCCGTGTACCGTATTGCTGACCGCGGTCGCGATGTGCCCAGGGGTGCCTCAGTGTTTCCGCCTCTCCGGAGTCGAATCATCTCGCATTTGCCAACGCCGCAGAGGTGCGTGGCCCGTTCCACTCGTCCCATCGCGCCCCTGTTCGATTTCATATTACCTGCTACGCGTCGTTCTACGGCTGTTTCGGTTTCCACGGCTCACAAGCGGTCATGGCGCGCGAAACTCCCTAGCATGTTGCACTTCCCATTGCCTGCCTATTGTCCTTCCATCTCGCTCCTGAACACCCTGCTGACCCTCTTTGCACGCAGCCCGACTAATCTCGGTCCATATCTCAACGGGAAATCAGAGTCGCCTCTGAACCATGGGTATGTTGGTTTTAAAGCCGAGCGTGTCGGCTGGCAATCGCGCACTCATCTCACCGACATTCACATTTGCAGCAGATCGCAAGCGACTCTTTATGATGGAGGTTCAAACATAACGCCGCTGACTCGTCGGAGCACGGTTGAGAGCGTCCCTGCGGGAACGACAACGGTTCCCAACGCAGCGGCAGGCCAGATGCTCACGCCAGACTCAAGGTGGGTTGCGCATCTCGATAGTGTTGAAGCTGGACAATATAACCGAGCTTGCATTCTCAGCCCAACGGTGTCCAGCAGGTGGTTGATGCCAGAGCATGCGACGACGCCAACGAAGCCGTAAGTTTTCCTGCATCCCGAACGCGTGTTGGGAGCTCAAGGTCATCGTCTGCGTAGTCGAAGAAAGACACCCCCGAAAACGCCAAATCGGTCTGCAAACGAGTGAGTGTAGTATTACATGGCCGCCGCCGCATCATATCTGACCTGAGCCCCGCAGGTTTGTCTTAAAGACGGAGGCATCGGGAAGCAGCTTGATGTTCACACCTGTCGCAAAGCCTGGCCTTTCAGCGTCACCCAGCAGTTTGCCCTTATCATCACCGTTTGTGCCTAAAGCATCTGCCGTCGAATTTTCCCCTGCGCAGCTTCCTGCAGCATCGGCCGCCACACTATCCGCGTCTCCTGTTGTCGACATCCCCACAGTCGAGTCTGGCCGAGCACACTCTGACCCAGCCGCTGCAACTGCCTCAAGCCGTCAGCCCGGCGGCGAGATTGAGCGCATTCGCGTAGACCAAGCGCGTGCGCTTGACGAGCACCGCACTGAGACCGAGGCACGACGTCCCGACTACCTCAAACGAGGCAAACGGCCATTAGTCCCAGATGTCGACGACGTGGGTGTTGGCGTCAAGGAGAGCCCCATGACGGGCCGACGCATTGAGCTCTGGGGCATCCAAGAGACAAGCGAGGAGAGCTTCGAGGAGCGGCTCATGGCGGGCGGGTATGGCGGTTACGGGAGCACGGGCCCCACGCCCGCTGAACGCCCGCGCACTCCGACGCCCATCAGACCCGGTGCGCCGTCGCGCGCGCTCGAGTGGGCTAGCATGGCGACGCCTGGGCCGCCCGGCTCGTCGAAGAGCGTTGGTTCAGCGAGCGCGGGCGGCGAAGACGATGCCGAGACGGTCCTGGACGAGAAGGAGCTGAAGAAGCGGCGGCGCCTGGAGGCGTTCCGGCGGGACGGGACGGGCGGGGATTGGCATGCGCGCAGCAAGTCGACGCTGCATCCTGTAGAGGTGGAGGGCAAGGGCCGCGTGCTGCTCGATGTCGGTGCTCAGGAGGTGCCGGATCTTCTCGATGGCCTCGCTGGTGCGCCGTCGCCCGCGGGGAAGCGCAAGGGCGGGCGCCGCAAGAAGAAGGGCACGACGGCGCCTGCACGTGCAGGCAAGGCGCGTGCGCGGCTGGAGCAGCGCGACGGCGCTGCGCACGAGGGCGGGGCGTTGAAATGGCCGGACGAGGAGTTCCCTTGGAGCTTGCGCACGCACGAGCGGCGTGAGCAGGAGCGCATGGAAGAGGCGGAGCGGATGCAGTGGATTGAGCGATTTCTGGAGGCGGACAGCGAGGAGAGCGAGGAGGAAGAGGAGGAGGACGGCGACGTGTTCCCCATGCAGCTCGATGTCGGTACGCCTGTGTACCCCCGAGGCCGTGGCAAGATGGTGCCGATGAAGGACTATCCGGGGAGCGGGAAGGGACCGGTACTTATCCCGACCGACCCTGCGGACGCGCGGGCAGCGCTGCTGTCAAAAAGGGCTGTGCGTGCGCTGGCAGCGAAACACCAGTTCCGCGTGGAACTTCGGCGTGGCGCGGGGAACAGCGAGGACGAAAAGGTGCTGTGTATATGCGGCGGGCGGGACGATGGGCGGGAACTCGTGCAGTGCGACGCCTGTGCGACTTGGTACCACCTGGAGTGCCTGGGGATCAAAGTTGCCGACCTGGGGCGCGAGGAAGACGCGTGGTACTGTCCCGACTGCGTCCACAAGGGCAACCAGCTGCCGTTCGAGCCGACGTTCGTGCAGGTAGAGGAGGACTTGACGCCACGGCGACGGCGCGATCCGCTGTTTTTTCAGGGTCCTGAGCAGGCGTCTCCCGACGCAGCTTGGTCGACGCCCGCGCGCCCGCCAATACCCACCACTCCGACACGTAGCAACCGCACTGCGGTCACGGACCCATCCACACGGTCGTCGTACGGCGGGCCGTCCACACCGCAGTCATCCGCGCAGCATGTCCGCGTGTACACGACGCCGGGTGCATTCGAGCACATCTTCCAGCACGCGTCACCGTTCGACCCGACATCGACGCCATCGCGCGGGGTCGCCGCGTTCGCGACGCCAAAGGGCGGCAGCGGGGTGTGGGCGGGCGCGCGGCATGGTGCACCAGGCCCGTTCGTCACGCCGACGCCGACGAAGTACGCGCTCCCGCGGTACACGGCGCACATGGCGTACGGGGCGGCTGCGCGCGCGCCGGAGGGCAGCCCGTACAGGCAGTACGACGACACGCCGGTGGACCGCTCGGCGCCGCGCCCGGTCGCGATGCAGCCGCGGCGCGTGATGGACTCGCCGCTCATGGGGCGGGGCCCGGGGAGGAGGGCAGTGCTGGGGTCGGAGGGGTCGCCGGGGCCCGCGCGGGCGAAGGGGAAGGAGCGGCAGGGTGCGGGCGTGGGGAGATGAGGCGAGGGCCACGTAAATTATGACGCGTGTTGTGTGATTGCTTGTGCTGGACTGACTCATTTGTGCTCTTGAATAAAATACTGCTGTTGTTTGGATCTTGATTTCAGGGGGATACAGTACTTGTAGAAATATACTGTGTAGGGTAGTGTTTAGATACCGTAGTGTACCAGCTAGTAGACAAATGGAGATGAAAGTATAGCCCTACGGGGCACAAACTGCTCTTTTGATCAGTCTGCCATCAGCTTTGTTGTGAGACATACACAGGTGGACCAACTTGCGGGGTGTGGGGACGGGCAATGCTATAGTGTTTCAAACTCCAAAATGTAACTCTCCCATGCACCCAAATTGCAGTCTCGCACGGCGGTGCATCTTCCAGCTTGCAGTCCCTCTGGGCTGCTAAAGTAAATAGACAGATCAATCAAGTATACTGTACCATTTTGATCGGTTCGCCACCGTGGTGTGACTGTGACCTGACTGGCGAAATTTCAGGTTCACCGCTCATCGAGTGTGACCATGACCATGGCAGGATTTCACCTCATGAATAGGTTCGCCACACCTATGAGACTTGGAAGTGAGACATCTGGAAAAACGGTTTCCTATACTGACTAAGGCTCCAACCATTTCATTTATTTACTGTGTATACACGGTTTTTACCATTTGTATATACTATTTGTGTAGCGGATGTAGGGTAAATGTTTAATATACAGTTTCATACACAGTAAATGGTTGGTCAATATGTGTTGCTGAACCATTGGGCATGCTGCCACGGATCATGGGGCGCAACTCGGAGGTGTGACACACTCAAGTCACAGATGAGTTGCAGCATGACATCACGGTCTGTGTGATGCGTATACTGACTCACGCAGGTCGGGGCATCTACGAATAAGGTAACTGAGGTCGTTCAAAGGACACCAATAGTACCCAAACAATATATTTTGAGCTTATGACATCACAAAAGCTCGAGGGACTTCAGTAGCGTGCCAGACCAGTCGGGGCTGGTATGTGCAGCCCGACCGGTCCTGGCGGGATCCCGCCCGTACCGCGCGGACTCAGCGCGCCCAGCGATGCTGGAGCAGCTGGAGCCCGTGCGCAGCGAGGGAGACCGCCATGACCGGGCGGATGCCGCCCGGTCTGTGCGCCGCTCGGGAGCCCCGCAACCATCGCCGCCCGCCGCCGTCGGTGCGCCTGGTCTGTGCGGGCCCGCCTCGTCCACGCGCGTGCCCCTTGCCGCCCTCACCGCGCGCCCCTCGCCGCCTGCACTGCGCGCCCCTTGTCGCCCTCGCTGCGCGCCCCTTGTGGCCCTCGCTGCGCGCCCCTGCTCGTCGCCCGCACTGCGCACCCCTCGTCGCCCGCACCGCCCGCCCCCGCTCGTCGCCCGCACCGCGCGCCCCTGCTCGTCCGAGTCGCCCTCGCTGCGCGCCTCGCGCTGCGAACGTTGTCGCCCTTGCCGCACGCCCCTCGTCGCCGTCGTCGTGCGCCCCTGCTCCTCGCCTGCGTCGCGTCGCCTGCTGCATGCGCAGCGTCCTGGCTGCACGTCCATGTGCACTGCCCTCGCTGCGTGTCGTCCTTGCTGTGTGTTGGCCTGGCTGCGCGTCGTTCTTGTCGCGCGCCCCTGCACGCCGTCCTCCCTGCGCAGCCAGGAGGCACCTGGTGTGGCGCCATACAAGGCTGCACAGGCACGTCTCAACAGAAAGTGGGGGGCTGGGTGGCCGGGCGTGCTGGCGTGCGGGCGTGCGGGCGCGGAAACAAGGCAGGAGCGCCTGCATTGGCAAGTGAAGACCAATTCCCACGATGTGCTGTCAACAAAACCACGTGACCGAGGGGCCGCGTGGCAGGTTCAACGCGGCGCAAGGCCACTTTCTCCCCACTACCACCTGCCCCCAACCACCACACCGTCCCAACACCCCCGCACTCTCACCATCATCTCGAAACCGACCGCCAGGTGCGTACGACGAGGCGGCAACGAGGGGCGGCGCGCTGCGAGGTCCAGGCGACGGCCCCGGCGTGCGGCGAGGGCGAGGATGTGCGCAATGACTCATGAGGTCGACAATTGCGCGCAGCGAGGGCCACGCATAGGCGTGCGGGCAACGAAGGGCGCGCGATGAGGACCGCGACAAGCGAACAGAGGCGACGAAGGCGCGCAGGGAAGGCGACGAGCAGGGGCGCGCGGTGCGGGCGACGAGGGGTGCGCGGTGCGGGCGACGAGCAGGGGCGCGCGGTGCAGGCGACAAGGGGCGCTCAGTGCAGGCGGCGAGGGGCGCACGGTGAGGGCGGCAAGGGGCACGCGCGTGGACGAGGCGGGCCCGCACAGACCAGGCGCACCGATGGCGGCGGGCGGCGATGGTTGCGGGGCTCACGAGCGGCGCACAGACCGGGCGGCATCCGCCCGGTCCTGGCGGTCTCCCTCGCTGCGCACGGGCTCCAGCTGCTCCAGCATCGCTGGGCGCGCTGAGTCCGCGCGGTACGGGCGGGATCCGCGCCATGACCGGGCGGGCTGCACATACGAGCCCCGCCCGGTCCGGGACGCAACTGAAGTAGTACAAAGCTCATACCTTCTGAGCAGTCAAGGTTTTGTTGTAAGACACCGGTGCACGTGACTTTGTCCGACACTCATATGTGAGTCATAACACGACCTTATTTCATGATGTTCTGCTCCGATCCCACATTTGAATGGTTCAAAACCCTCGGCGGAATCAAATATGCAAGAGCCTCGAAAAGTTTTGACCACATTCTCAGAATAAGTACGGCACTACAAATTCAGTCCCTTAAGACCTTCCCTCAGATCCGACACCCTAGGACGACCCGGACAACTTCCTTACCCAGGTTGCTCAAGTAATGTGAAGCCTGCCTCACGAGGAACAGGGAAATTGTAGTCCCATTGCGGTCAGACAAGGCAGCAACAATCACGGAGCTTATGTGCGCAAAACACTGGCTGCACACTGGCATCATGCCCTTGGTTTGATTACCTCATCTCATGTCCCTTTGAGAACCGTTTAAACCGTTTATTTACTGTGTATATACTCTCTACTTACTGTCTACCGTGTATTTACTGGATTTCAGTAAACGTAAACTAAATGGTTGGAGCCTTAATACTGACTCAGGATCCAACAATATATCCAACTAAGAAAGCCTAATTGAAGTTATAGCCCTCTTTAGCCAACTGCACTTGTGTAGTATTAGGTGGATGTTTCATAGGTCTACATAGAGGCCCAGGTTGGTCTATGTGTCCTACGGAGATCACAGCAGATGCTACCTTTGCTACAGTGCTACAGTGGTATGCTACCTTAACTACAGGGGCTACAGGGGCTACACAGGGCAAGAGCTTAGCTATAAGGGGCAACCAGTAAACCGCTCAGATGTTGCACAGTTGACAAGAGAATATAATTTATCATGGGATACAAATTTAGTAGATAGACTGATAAGCATGCTGGTCTGAATAATTATTTAGAAGGAATTCTGAGCACCGATCAAGGACATTGGAAGTCTTCCATGACCGGTCTGCTCGTGCCCCAAATTTAGGCATCAGGTGACAGCCCCGTCGTATTGTATCGAGCTCGATAATAGCTGCCTGTGTACCACCTGGCCGAGACCCTCCTGGACCCGCTGGCACGGATTTCTGACTCTTGGTGATGACGAACATCTGCGATGCGGGCTCCTTCCTCAAGGGCCGCGAGAACCACTCAATGTACGCCAGGTGGCCAGGATTGTCAAGCCCTTTTGAGTTGAAGAGCACCTGGTTCACCGTCTCCGGCAGCTTGAAGATCATCCGGAGACGGCCAATGCGCTGTCCTAAAGATGAAGGGCTGCTAATCAATTCGCTGGGATCAGTACATGACGAGAAGAGCTTACCTCTTACACCTGTAGCTTGAGAGGTGTCATCCTCGTCGACGATCACAGTATCAAACCGTGCTAGATGATCGGGACCATCGCCGGGATTTGCAGTGACAGCGTTCATGGTGCCGGCCAGATCGTCGTCTTGAAGATTGGGAAGAAGGAACTTGACCTTGTGCCAGACATCAACAGAGTCGAAGGGAATTCGAAAGCTGTCGTCGCCTCGTCTTGTAGTATAGCGGTGTTGATCAACACTGCCAGCATGGGCAACTTTCTTGAGCGGAAAATGTTGAAAACCGGGTTGATCGCTGTTTAAAACTGTATTTAACATTTTTCTTTCGAAAATAGGTTGGATAATATGTTATTTAATGTTCAAATATTGCACCAAATTATGGGTTGTATTATGTGCTAAATCCAGATTTGATTAAAGGTGAAATTTATTCAACAATATGTTTAACAATATTTTCAACACTGTTAACAAGCTTTTTTTCGTAAAGATTGGGTTAATGAAGGTCTAAATTTCTTTACCACATGCCCCAGAAATAAAGGTTGAATACCAGGTTGAAAACCATTTAAATTTCTAACCAAAGATAGTCTAAATACAGCTTAAACTTTCCTAGAGATATTATTTAAACCTTCTGGCTGAGATATTCTTTACCTTTCTTGGCAGGAGATTCTTCAACTTTGTGGACCAAAGCAAAGTCAAAAAGTCTTTGATAGAAAAGGTCAAACTTTTTGCAGTGAGATTCTATAACTTCGTACACCAAAGTAAATTAAAAATGACTTTGATAGAAAAGTTAAACTTTCTGCAGCAGCAATAGGCAGTAGAAAGTCAAAACAGTGTTCAACCAATATATAAGTACCCTTAGTGGACCAATTGGTGACCCAGTCAAGCCTGTCGGATGTCACCTTGCAAGACAAATGGTTTGACAAGCAAGATCTGACTTGTGGATTGTTGGACAGCAGAATGGCAAATGGAATGACAAGCAGAATGTGAATGGCAGATGGTGTGACAAGCAGAATGCAAATGGCTGATGGTGTGACAAGTAAAATGCAAATGGTTTGACAAGCAGAATGTCGATGGCGAAAGGTTTGACAGCCAAGTTCCACGGTCGACGGTCACGGTCGACGGCTACGGTCCACGGTCGACGCCCACGGTCGACGGTCACGGTCAACGCCCACGGTCGATGCCCACGGTCGACGTCGACGCCCATGGTCGATGGTCACGGTCGACGCCCATGGTCAACGCACATGGTCGACGCACATGGTCGACGCCCACGGTCGACGCCCACGGTCGACGCCCACGGTCGACGGTCGACGGCCACGGTCGACGGCCACTGCTCATGGTTGACGCTCAACGGGCAACGGTCAACGGCTCCCGGCCCGCCGTCTGCCGGTCAACGGCTCATGGTCCGCCATCCACCGTTCACCTTCCACCTTCCACCATCCGCCGTCAACCACTCACGCAACCGCTCACGGCTCACAGTCAACGGTCAACGGTCAACGGTCGACGGTTGACGGCTCACAGTCATGCTGTCCGCTGGTCAACAGCTCAGGGTCCGCCGTCCACTGTCCACCGTCCCCCGTCCCCCGTCCACCGTCCACCGTCCACCGTCCACCGTCCACCGTCCACCGTCCACCGTCCACCGTCCACCGTCCACCGTCCACCGTCCACCGTCCACCGTCCACCGTCCACCGTCCACCGTCCACCGTCCACCGTCCACCGTCCACCGTCCACCGTCCACCGTCCACCGTCCACCGTCCACCGTCCACCGTCCACCGTCCACCGTCCACCGTCCACCGTCCACTGTCCACTGTCCACGGCTCACGGCTCATGGTTGACGGTCAACGGTCCACAGTTTACAGCCCACGCTCCACCGCTCACGGCTCACGGTTGACGGTTGACGGTCAACGGTCAACGGTCAACGGTCAACGGTCAACGGTCAACGGCTCGTGGTCCGTGGTCCGCTGATACGCTATCACCCGGGACGGACCCTAGCGGGCGTGCGGCGAGTGCCTCACAGGACAACAACCACCAACACTGCCTCCTATACGTCGCGATCCAGACTGGGTGACTAGACTTGCAGAGTGGGAAGGTGTTCGTGTCGCTGTCGCGCTTCGCGCCCCCCCGCGGTCGTGCGGGGCCACCTCCTACCGCCTAAACACCAAACTAAACACTCACCTGCCTGGGGATGCCCTCTACGGGATCCGCCTCCGAGTGCTTCGCACCCGTGTGCGAAGCATCCGCCGATGGGGCGTCGCGCCCCCTCTTGCCTGTCCGCCTGCCTACCTGTTCCCACATTGGTGGGGTCCTGCCTTCCTAAGTGCTTCGCACCCGTGTGCGAAGCGTCCGTCGATGGGCCGTCGCACCCCCTCTTGCCTGTCCGCCTGCCTACCTGTTCCCCATCGGTGGGGTCCTGCCTTCCTAAGTCTGGTAGCGCCTCAGGCTACGGTTTCTGTGAGGTAAAGGGTGTGGGTAGCTTGCGCCGCCCACAGGTTGATTGGGTTGCTACGTCTCGCGCAGCTCCTTAAGTAGTGTCTCTACCTACGTCGCTAAGCCCTCCCGATCTAGCCCGTTCCGGTGATCCGTTCCGTCGCCAGTCCCGGTTGCTCCTGGGTCGCCGGACCACGTTCCCATCACCCACGCTCCCGCGACCCTGCGCCTCGCATGCTGCTTCCCCGTCTCGCGACGTCTCGCTACACGCTTGCCCGCGGCCTGAACCTATCATTTCTCCCCCCAACTGAAACTGCAACTGTCCCCAGTTGCCAGGAACCGCGCGGAAACGGCATATAAGGGCTCGCAACCTTTCGCAATAACATCGCTTGTAGCATCCCTTTGCCGATTTCTGTCCCACGATGTCCCTCCCCGCCGCTTCTGCCACCGCCGACAACCTCGACCTCCTCAGCCTGTTGACGCAGGCCCCCTTCGCTGGTTTTGACCTTGGGGATGCCGAACGGGAGGTTACGCTACGTCTAGAGTGGGCCGACAAAGTCAACCAGCTTGTGGTGCGTGCTGGTCCCCGACCACGTCTTTTCCCGGCTTGACAGATGATGAACTCAATTCCAGACCCTTTCTTCAATCCGCGCGTCCCGCAGCCTGCGCGATCTTGCCTTCCACTTCACCTCGCCGATCCTCGAGTTCATGGTGAAGCTCGTTCCAGCGTCCGCCCCTCTTGCCCAGCGCTTTGAGGGCACCCTCATGCGTACCCTCCCCGACTCAGCGCGCGCCAGCCCGCGGTGGTCCCAGATGTTCTCCCCTTTCCCCGCCGACGCTACCGATGCGGAACTCCACGTCTTGATCACCATCGTGGAGGCTGGGCTCTGGACCGTGTACTACTTCGGGGACGGTTCTGTCGAATCCTACCTCCATGAAATCACGGAGTTGCATGGCGCCTTCCCCACCCTGCGTCCTCAGGGCATGCAGAGTTGGCTCCTACGTGATTTCGACGCCCGGGCCGTCCATGGGATGTTTGTTATTACCCGCGAAGACGCCGTGTGCCGCGCCCTGGCCTACCACGTCCGTGGTGCCTCCAGCTCCCCCCCCTCTTGTGCCTACGCGGGCCGCCTCACCACGGGCGTGGTGTGCTACCTGTTGGGAGGCCTCGCGGCGGACTCGGTGGATATGTTACGGGACTTTACCACCATTTCTGAGGCCTTCGACACGTTTCGCGATATTTGGGCGGACTGGCCACTGGTGTTGGATCGCCTCAACATGCGCTGGGCCGTGATGGCAACCTGTATGGGCGGGATGCTGGACGCATGGGGATTAGGATCCCGCCTCCTCGCCAACCTCCAGCCCGCAGACTTCCTGGTCCAGGATATCAGCGTGGCCTTGATTCGCGCCATCGAGCGGATCAGTTCTGCGCACCTCTCGCACATCTCCTCCTCCCGCTCCACGCCTCGCTTCTCCCGCGCCAGACAGGCCAGGCTCGCGTCCCCTCCTTGCGCCGTCCCCGTCCGTCATCATCGCCGCCTCCCTTCCGCTGCCCGGCGCCAACGTCGCGCCCCTCGCCGGCCCTTCTTCTCTCCTCCCTTCCCCGGCACCTCCGGTTGCTCCTGCCGCTCCCTTCGCGTCACTCGCCGCTGTTGCGCCCCCCGCGCCGGACCATGCCCCTGGCTCTGCCTCGCCCACCGTCGCCGCCCCCTCCTTCCAGGATGTCGGCACGCCTCCGGCCACTGCGGCGGCTGGTCCCGCTGCCCCCGAGCCCGTCGCTTAGCCGATCGCGAGCTTTCTTCAAAAGGAGGCGCCCACTGCTTCAACAGCAGCGGGTCTTAGTGCCTCGAGGTAGGGACGTGCGCCGCGTCCTGGTCGGGTGTTCCCGCGTCTTGCTGTCCTGCTATCTGTTCGCTATCGCTATGTTCATAGTTGTTCGCTATCCGTTGCTACTTCTTTGCTGTGTACATAGATTTTGCTGTCCTGATATCTCCCAAATAAAGTCGCTCGCTTGATTCACACTTGCGCGCGCTCCCTCCGATTTGACCCAAGACCCGCCTTGTCCTAAACTTATTGCGTCTGTCGGCGTCCGTCCGCTTTGAGCTTCGCTAGGGTTCGCGAACTTGGTTTACCACGTCGTCTTGTCCCCCGTTCGTACTTCCCTTCACGCGAAACTCCGTCTAATCCTCCCCCCAACTGAAATATCGACTGTCCCCAGTCGCCGTAGTGCTAGGCGGTACCTCTTAGACGGTGATCTCGTTGTCCTTGTCATTGTCTTCCAGGGTGGGGTCATCTGCTTCCTCTTCATGAATGGCGTTGTGATCCTGCCTATCTCCATGAAGGAGCTCGTCCACCCTTGACTGCGGGACGTCCAGAAATTCCGGCAACTCTGGCAGCGCAATGTTCGTTCGCGCGAAGTAAGGCAGAACGCGAAACTCCGCGACCGGTCGGTCGAAGAGCGCACCGTGAAGGTCCGCGAGCACGTAAGGTCCCCCTTTCTGTCGGCCAATTACCACGAACGGTCCATCGTAGCGCGGAAGCATTTTGCGATCTAATGACTTCTCGTACCGCGTGAACCGTAGGAGGACCAAGTCGCCTCTCTTGAAATTGTAGTCGCGAATCGTCGCTTCGTGGTCACGCTCGAATTTTACCGCCGCGATACGTCGCGCTTCGAAAACTTTGTCGTGGATGGTCCTTAACTGCGCTTTTCTCTTTCGTAGGGCAATTGCCCTGCGCGCTATGAGGTCTGTGGATGACAGTAGAGACTCGGGCGGAGGCATCAAGTATGAAGCCTCGATGATATCCAGCGGCATTAGCGGCTGCGTTCCTGTTACCGCAAAGTATGGCGAGCAGCCCATCCTCCGCCTGATTGTTATCCTGTCCGACCAGAATACCGAGTACGCAACCGAGGACCATTTTGCAGCATTTCCATCGGCTGCCTTGTACAGTGCTTGACGTACGTCGAAGTGAGACCGCTCGACTATTCCGTTGGCTCACGAATTATATCCCGATATTCGAATGTGCCGGACTCCATACTTATGCGCCAGGGATTCCAAGGCCGACACGAACGGTGCGCCGTTGTCTGTTACGATTACTCTTAATCGTTTCTTTCACCAATGAGTCAGGCCAAAATCTGAACAAATTATAAGTCGCTTTAGGAAATAGATCCCACGGTCAAGTCGCATCGTCCCACCTGCCTAATTCAGTAATTCTTAGCTAAGTAGCTTCTGCCCAATACCTATCCACATTTTTGCCCTTCAAAAGACACTCGTTTCTGTGAGTATTTTGTGTTTTGCAAGCCGACCAGTACAGATACACATGTTATTTATATTGTTTTGTAGTCAGAAAAGAAAATGCCCCACTTTCCAGTTTTGGTATAAAGTTCCCACAGTATGACACATCAACCGGCACTTTCAACTGACTGCCTGTTACAGCTGATTCCAAAAATGTTGGTCCGGGCCCGTTACATAAGCGTGTTGGGCCAAGCTCGGAGAGTCGAGCCGCGGGCTACCACCTGTGGCGCGCGCCGGACTTCGGTCGCAGTTCCAAATGCCGCTGCGTCACGGTGGCGTTGGACGCGAGGACCGCTGCATTGCAGCAGTCGCGCGTGTGCGAGGCTCATATTGCCGCGCAGTGCAGTAGCTGCACTACGTCGCCATCCCCACGCGGCGCACGGCCAAGCAGTCCCCGCACCCACTGTCGCTCACCGACGAAGGTGGAGAGCCCTCCGCCTTGTCGCCGTTGCCCAGTGCGCGCCGCGCGGTGTCCAAGATGCCGACGCCCAATCCCAGCCATGATGTGATTCCAAAGATGGTTGCGGTTTGGGTGCACGAGGAGGTCACCGCACCCAAGGTGGAGTTTACAGCGCGTGATGCTGCGCTGGAGAAGCAGGTTGGGCTGGTCGCCGAGCTCGCTTGCGCGCGCAACGAGGCGCAGCTGATCCAGGACCAATTCTCAACCAGCTCAAGGACCCACTAAACTACACCCCTGTGAGTTGCGCCCCGCGAGTCTGATGACTCTGCAATGTCTGTGTACCTTCGCAGTTGCACCATTGTCCAGCTCAGTTCTTGAGCTCGCGCTGTACCGCTCCAATCTCGACTGTTCCACGGTCGTGTCGGGGGCGAGAGCAAGAGGACAAGGACCAGGTATGTGCCGGGTGGTAGACATGAGGGCGGAGTGTGGGGCACAATGGCATGGACCATGGTGGTAGTCAAGGTAGCAGATATAGCATTGACTTAAACATGCGAGTTGCTCCAAACAAACACCCGAGCTGCTCAAACTGTTGTAGTTCGATTGTTTCAAAGACATTGTGCTCTTCTCGCTACAGTGGATGGTATACCTTTTACAGTATAAATGGATCAAATAATGCAGGCCTTGCTCAGAAACTTCCTCTATGGCACAAACAGCACAAGAGTTCAATCATCGTATTGTAAAGATACAGTAGAGTCAGTGAAGCAGTAAGGGGAGGAGGAAGGTGATGACACACAGAGGCAACATGTGGAGATATTCCAATACCACTAGTACCACCGGAGCCTACTAGGCCAATACTACAAGACTGAAAAAAGACAGAGGTGATTGGATGTCAGGTGGAAGAGATGGGTGTATTTCTGTTCCCCAATGTGAGCTTTTGAGACCCATAGCAGCTCAGGCAGTGCTTGCATCAGCACAGATGAATAATTTATTTGTAGGTACAACTAAGAGCTTTATGATGGTGAAATAACAAGAGGAATTGACTGTCTTGTTGTCAGGATACAACAGGGTCAGTGTAGCTAGGGGGAGGAGGAAGGTATTGATACACAGTGGCAACGGGTGGGTGCATTTTTAAACAGTCAGTACTGCTGGAACTGTCTAGCCGAGCACTCCAAGACTAAAAAAAGACGTAGTTGATTTGATGTCAGGTTGCAGTGATATGGGTGTATTGTTCCCTGCGGTGAGTTTTTAGGCACCACAGCAGATCAGGCAGTGCTTGCATAAGGACAGTTAAAATACGTGCTTATAGATGCCATTGATAGCTTCATGGTGGTGCAAAAACGAAAGGAAACGAATCAGGCGTTGCCAAGATATATGGTAAATACTGTAACCACTAAAAGAAATAATGATGACAAATCAAATCCGGACTTGGTGACATTTTGGACAGGGGTAGAGGGGTCGACGACAGGAACAGTTTCTGTCGCCGACCCCTCTACCCCTGAATTGATCATCCCGGAGTTTAAATTTACATAATACTTCATGTTATTAAAAATGCCAATATCAAGAGTTGAACTCTCAACCTCACAACAGATTACATAATCTACCTCGAAAGTAAGAGCATTAACCACTAAGCTATGTGTATTTGAAGGGTCAGAGCTGCAATTGCCATATAATGGCCATATCTCACTTGTTGCTCAACAATACATTTCACTCTTTTAATTAATTCCTTCCCCATTTTCCAATGCAATATATACATATTATATATCTCCAGAGAGCTACAACAAATCTGCACACAATAGTTGTGCTCCCAGAGTCTGTAGCACATCTGAGGTATTAGCCAATGCATATTACCTCTTGCATTCAGATTATCTTGATTGTCACAGTCACCTACAGTTCGCAGTTTACAGCTGATTCCGAAAACATAGTCTGGGCTTACTCGACAAGTTTGTTTTGTGCGAGTAAGGGCATGTACATCAGCACATCGGGCCAAGCACGGAGACTCGAGCTGCTGGCTGCCGTCTGTGGCACGCACACCGGATTTTGAGGGACTTCAGTTCCGTAGGGGACCCTTCGGGCCTACTCGGTGTACTCCGCGGGGACCCTGCGGGTCCCGCAGGCACCTTGCAGGCTCAGGTGTGCCCAGCCATTGCTGGAGCGGCTGGAGCTCGTGCGCAGCGCACGGAATGCCGCAAGGTCCTCGCGGGAGCTGCCAGGACCGCGCGCGGCGAGGGCTCAGCCGCACCGTCGCCGCCGCCGCCGCCTATACACACAGGGGCCCTGCGCGACCGACAGGACCCCGCGCCACAGGATTCAAACATTGGTGTGCTTGGTCTGTGCGGGGCGTGCCCTTCTTGTCGCTATCGCCGTGTGCCCTCGCTGCACCCTGTTCGTCGCTGCCATGTGCCCTTGCTGTGAGCCCACGTGTGTTGCCGCTGTCATGCAGTGCTTGTTGTCCTCGTTGTGCGCCGCTTGTTGTGGTCCTCATTGTGCACTCGTCACAGTCCTTGTTGCGCCCTGTGGCGGCTCAATGCGCACCGCTGCTCGTCGCCCTCATCACACACCGCTACTCGCCGCCCTCGCCGCGCGCCTATGTGCGCCGCCTTTGACTACCATCACGCTCTCGCTCACCCTTGCTGCATGCCAGTGCCCTCGCACCGTGACCATGCGCGTCACCCGCCCTCACCGCTGATGGGCACCCACAGGTAGTAGGGTGGTAATGTGTCAGATACCAGATCCCTAGAGCGCTGGTGAGGGTACCGTGATGTGTGCGAGTGAGCGTCAGGGTCCCGAAGACAATCGGAGTGCGTCTCCGACGAGTGTGGGGAGGTGTGCGATCGGATGCGCTGGTCGGAATGCGTGATCGGTCGGAGAGTCGTTGATGAGGGGTCGGAGGCGCAGATGCGATGGTCGGAATGTGTGGACAAGTGGTGCGAGTGGTGTGATCGAGGCTGCGACCGCTGCGAGACGACAGAGTCAAGACTGCGATCTCCGAGGTCGCAAGACGGTCGGAGCGACGATGAGTTGTGCAGGCAACGACGCAGAGGCGTGTGGACGGTCGGAGGAGTGGGGACGGTGATCGGAAGATAGGAATGAGTGGTGTGAGCACGCCAATCGATGTTGCGATCGCTGCGGGACGAGCGGAACGCGACTGCGATCTCCGATGTCGCAAGACGGTCGGAGCGACGATGAGTCGTGCAGGCAACGACGCAGAGGCGTGTGGACGGTCGGAGGAGTGGGGACGGTGATCGGAAGATAGGAATGAGTGGTGCGAGCACGCCAATCGATGTTGCGATCGCTGCGGGACGAGCGGAACGTGACTGCGATCTCCGATGTCGCAAGACGGTCGGAGCGACGAAGTGCGAGGGCAACGGCTAATGGGACGACGATGGAACAAGATGAGAGCGAGGAGAACGATAAGCTGAGTGCGGGACGACGACGACAAAGACAAAGGCAAAGGCAAAGGCGACAGAGCTAGCCTCGAGCTAACTATACGATAGAGACGAGGCGTTATGGGCGTCGAATGAGATCTGAACCGTGCGGGGGGAACCGAATCTGTATTGCAGCATGGATGCGACCGCTATTTATGTGTTTCGACCGCTACAGTGCGAGTCCGATCGAGAATGGAGTCGGAACAAAGGAAAACGAGTCGGAACAAAAGCAAACGATGGTGCGCAAGTCGCACATGGTACAGACAATGGGGGAGAGTCCATAGAACATATCAGAAGCCTCTGGAAACCCCCTCCCTCCTTATAAGGTCATATAGTGTATGCATAAGGTCTTATAATGTCTTACCAAGCTAAGCATCAGCTAAGGTTAGCTCATACTTAGTCAGGCCTTATTGAGGCCTTAATCAGTCTCAATAGTCCTACAGTAAGCCAACTGTTTTCATGGAGACCCAGCCAGCAGCTCATCATAAGAGCTCAGTAAGATCACAATATGCACACATGGAGAGACACATGACAGCAAAAAAGAGCCAAACTCAGATCACATTCAACACACTATAAGGCCACAGTAAGCATACAGTGGGGTCCGCACTGTACTCGGTAAGGTGCACCAAAGAACAAAAAAAGGAGGCCCTGTTGAAGGAAGCCCGCCACCCATGCACCCTCCACCACCACACTATGCGACCCTGCCTACTCCAAGCCCTCCGAACCAAACTCCTTGTCGAACGCATCGTTGTCCACCGCATCGCCCTTGAGTTCCAACTGGTCGTCCTCGTCTTCAGTGAGCATGGCATCCTTGCCCGCATTCTTTGACCTACCAATCACATCACATTAGTTCCATTTCTGAATAAAGAAGAAGAACGCACTAGCGTGTACAGCTTGGCCATGTAGTTGGAGTAGGCGGCAGGGTTCCTTTTCTTCTGACGGCGTAGGGTGTCCCAGTGCTCCGCATAGACATTGGCAAATGTGTCCGCCTTGAAATCGATCACACTGCCGGCCTTGTGCTGCAGAGCATACGCAGCAAGGCCTGCATCAATCTGCGCAATATTTCAGCGCAGCGCACACCAATAGACGATAAACGTACGGCGGTCGCCGCCAGGGCGACCATGGCTCTCGGCAGCTCGGGCTTCTCCTTGTTCTTCGACTTCGCCTCGTACATCTTGCGGGGAAACCTTGGCGAGGCCTTCGGGCCGAAGCAGACCTGGTAGATCAGCTCCGGGATGGCGGGGTGGCAGAACGGCCTGCCCGTATTAAACTCTAACGTCTGCGGGCAAAGGTCCATGCATATTAGCGCACAGCATCAATAGAGGGGCTGTTACTCACAGCCAAGCTCCCAGGGAAGATATACAGCCGCCGCTCCGGCTCGCGCGCTTTCTTCATGTTGCGGACATACTTGTGCTCGGGGATCTTTTCGAGCTCGTAGAGGGGCTTGACGAGGATGTCGGCTGCATCCTTCCATTTCTTGCGGTAATTGGACACACGAGCCAGGGGCTATGCTGTCCATGCGGCGCGCATTAGCAACGATAAGCACCCAGGGACAGCTGCCACGCACTATCTGTATCATTTGCTTGACGTAGGCCTCGTCCTTCTGCAATCGCTCTGCGATGCCGGCTTTGTCGAGCTTGACGGCCGCTCGGATGAGCCCTTTTTGAAGATGGTCGACACGGCGGTCGGGGTGCGGAAATGCCGTCTCGAAGCATATAGAATAGGGGACCTCATCAGCGGCTGCGCTGGTGATGACCTCGTGGACGTCCGTCGACTGGTCGCCCAGCGCCATGCGGGTGCCTCGGACGCGCTTGATGTTCGTCGCTGGCGCCCACTTGCCCTGCTCCGACGGTGCCGCGTCGACGAACCCCTCATCCCACACGTCTGGCCGCGAGGGAGTGCCCTTGAGATCACCCGTGGTACAATAGATTAGCAAGGTCTGCCAACGAGAGTGCTGCGCGCACTTGCCTCGTCTCGCGCACCACGCGCGTGCTCGCTTCGATCCTTCGTGCCCTTTGATGGTGCCCGAGCGGCTGCAGCGGAGGAGACGCGCGCATGGTCTCCACGCGCTCTCTCGTCCTCCTGGTCTGATTCATATCCCTGTCCAGTGACATAAGCCCACGCGTCAGTAAGGGTCGCGCATGCACAGACAGGCGAGCTGTGCTTGCCTCGGTGGTCGACGGATGGGCGGACGACCCGGCGCGCGCGCTATGCGAGTTCGTCGGCGCCGGCGTGCCCCTCATTGCAGCGTAAGGAGCTTGGCCATCCTTCGTCTTCGGTGTCTGCCCAGCATTGAAGGATATGAGTCAACATGGTCACCCACAGAATGCGGATCACAGCGTACCTTGCTGCCCACGGTCGTGCTCACGCTCCCGATGCGCTGTGAATTCGACAACCCCGGCGTGCCCTTGGTGAGAGCGTGGGGCGTCCGGCCCTCCGTCGTTTTCGGTGCCTGTCCAGCAGTGAGGGATGTCAGTCAACATGGGCTCCATAGAACAAGGCTGCTCGCTACGCGCCTTGCCCGCCGTGCTACCCTGCTTGTTCTGGGAGTGCGTGCTTTTGCGGGCGTCGCTAGGCTTCGGGGCGTAGTTGAGGTCGAAGTCGGACAAGGCCTCGTCAGCCAGCGCCTGCAGTTCGACGTCGCGGGCGCTGAGTGGCACAGGAGAGGCGCCGTGTTCCCATTGCGGGACCTAAGTCGCACGACGGTGAGCGTCTGTATGCACAGCGAGAAAAGTTAACTGACGCCTGCCTTGAACTGTCTATCCACCCTCTTCTTGCGCGGCGCACCGCTCTCATCCTCTTCGCTGGACGGGACGACCCAGACCTCCTCTTTGTCCCACCCTGCCTCGTCGGCGTCGTTGTCCTCGGCCGAGGACCCTCCTCGCGGGTCGACGTCATCGGCCGGTGTCGACGACCGCCCAGCGTCCGGTCGCCACGCAGGGCTGGCGTCGCGGCTGCTGACGCCTTTGGCAGGACAGAGCAGTCGGCTCTCAGTGCCACATTTGTCTATGGATGGCGTGTACGCACCACTCGACGCGCTAGGCGCCTTGCGACCCTGAGCCGCCTTCGCCTTCTTTGTCGGCGCCGAGGCAATGGTCCCAGCCGTCAGTTGTTCAAGGTCCTCGACATCCGCCGCGTCGTTGGCGGTGTTTGCCGAGGCTGGCGTGTCTCGTCTCGTTGGTCAGTGCCCATGTCGCCGCAGCCAAAGAAGGGGCACTAACCGTGCTTTTGTTTCTTGGCAGGTTTAGTCTGCACTGGCGCAGCGCGTGGGCTGCCTCCACGTTCGTTCGCGCGGCGTGGCACCACAGATGTCTTCTCAGCAGCTATACGACGAAGCATCAGAGTGTGTCACCTGCGCCAGTAGTGAGTTGTTCTTGCCTTTGCTCGTGGGCTTTGACAGACGTTGACCTGTGGCACAGCTCGTTCAGCGCTCTCGATCCATCTCGACGGGCGATACTGCTCACTTCTTTTTGCGGGCGGGCCCTCAAGCGCGCTGGCCGCCGACATCTTTTTCCGCGCTATGGTCCGGGAGCGCTTTTGAGCCGGGGTGAGGTCGGGGGTTGGCGGACGACCGGCCGAGCCCTCGCAATCCTCGTCGCTGCTCACCGCAGCCTGTCGCTTTTGGGGCATCTTCGCACAAGAGCGTGCCGATGGGCGACTTTGCGAAGGGGAAGGGATTAAGAGAGGTGAGCGGTGCGATCTTTTTTTTTATGTCTCTAATGCGTCGATCATCGAGCTGACTCGGAGCAGGGCTCGTTACGGTGGAAACGCGTGGCACGTCCCTGAATCTCCCCCGCCCGCCGCCCGCAGCTAGCAGCCTCACTCAGCATTCAAGCCTCCATGCCCCGACGGAGGCCGACTGGCTTGAAGAAACGCAGCCACGCCGGGGAGCGCATACCCTGTGGCGGCTGCAACAAGGCGTTCTGGTCGTCTGGTCTCAGCAAGCATCTGCGCCAAACGACTGACCCGCGCTGCCTGCAGTATCGCGCCCGCCGCCACGCCTCATCCGACGAGGATGCATCCAGCAGCGACGAATCCCAGCCGCATGCCGGCCCGTCGGCACGCTCGCGCACCCCCTCGGCGGCTTCCTCAGACATTGACATGGACGATGAATACAGCGACCATCTGCTTGACATTGACGAAGGTAAGCCCTTGCTTTCATCTCCGCATGCGTGCTCCCAGACCTTGCCACAATGACAGGAGCGGCTTTGCTGGCGGATATCGCGCCAGGCGCACTCGACGGGGAATACCTGGGCTGGGGCGACGAAGACGAAGACGAAGTCGCAGCAGCCGCTGCTGCGGCCGGCGCACCCGACGAGCCCCCTGATGACGACGAATTTGATGAAGAGGACGACAATGCACTGCGCGACGCACTCGACGGGCATGCTCCAGAAGTCAACGCTGTCTTCTCCCCAGATGCAAACATCCCGGAGGAACCGGAGCAGGATGTCCCCGAGTTTCCGCTGCTCGACGACGCAGAAGCCGAACTCCTCGAGCAACAGCAACGTATGGCCGACGAAGAAGAGCTCGTACAAGACCCGAAGGTCGTTCACTTTGGCGGCCTGGCCGGCGCGCCGCTCAACGAAGAGGCACCCGGCACGTATCACTCGTACCGCGCGACCCTCAACAACACGGGCCCTGCCAGTCTGTGGGCCCCGTTTCGAAGCAAACTCGAGTGGGAGGTCGCGCGGTGGGCCAAGATGAGGGGGCCGTCCTCGACAGCATTCACCGAGCTGCTCCAGATCGACGAGGTGCGTACTACTTCTCGATGCCTGGTGCGCTCAGTGTGGTGACTCGTGTGCCATGGCGGCAGGTGCGCGACAAGCTCGGGCTGTCCTTCAAGACGTCAGCCGAGCTCAATAAGATCGTCGACGAGCAGCTTCCGCCGGCCCCCGAGTTCTCCTGCGAGGAGATCGTCGTAGACGGGGAGACTTATGAGGTCCACTCACGCGACATCATGGAATGCGTCAAGGAGTTATATGGCAACCCCGAGTTTCTCTCTACGATGAAGTTCGCGCCCGAATCCCACTACGCCGATGAGGAGCAGACCGTGCCGGTGTACAGCGAAATGAACACCGGGCGGTGGTGGTACTCAATGCAGGTGCGTCGTAGCCTTTCTCTGCCTATTCGCATGTGTATCTAACCCCACCCTAGGCACGGCTTGAGCAAAACACACCTGGCGCAACAGTGGTGCCGCTCATACTCTCATCCGACAAGACTTTAGTCACGCAGTTCCGCGACAAGTCCGCCTACCCCCTGTACCTCACTATCGGCAATATATCCAAGGATATTCGACGACAGCCTTCCAAACGTGCCCAAATACTCATCGGCTACCTCCCCACCGCTCGACTCTCCCACATCGCCGACCCCGAGACCCGCCGCCGTGCGACCGCGAACCTGTTCCATGCATGCGTACGCAGAATCACCTCCCCCACCCGAGCGCACGCATTGTGCGGCATCCCGATGGCCAGCGGAGATGGAGTGGTGCGCCGTTGTCACCCGATCTTCGCGGTGTTCATCGGTGACTATCCGGAGCAAGTGCTCGTCGCCTGTGTGAAGACCGGGGAATGTCCGAAGTGTACAGTCGATTCCACCGAGCTTGGCAACCCCGCCGGCGCGCCACTGCGCAGCATCACTGCCACACGCGCGGCGCTGAGGACTCTCGAAGACGGGCCCGAGGCGTACATCGAGGCGTGCCGCGTTGCAGGCATCAAGCCCGTTTACCATCCATTCTGGGAGATTCTCCCTCACGCGAACGTCTTTCACGCAGTCACACCAGATATCCTCCACCAGCTCTACCAGGGGATGGTCAAGCACCTGCTGTCTTGGCTGATGGACACGTTTGGCGCCGCCGAGATCGATGCGCGCTGCAGGCGCCTCCCTCCTAACCACAACGTACGCCTGTTCAAGAACGGGCTCTCCATCTTGTCGCGGGTCTCAGGACAGGAGCATAAAGACATCTGCCGGATCTTGCTGGGCGTCATCCTCGATCTGGAGCCTCCGGGCGGCGTGCCGGCCATACATGTCGTCCGTGCTGTGCGCGCCCTTCTCGATTTTCTCTATCTGGCACAATATCCGTCCCACAGCGAGTCCACGTTGAAGTACCTCGAGAAAGCCCTCAAGAGCTTCCATAGCAACAAGTTCATCTTCGAGCAGCTAGGCATTCGCGAAGGGTTCAACATACCCAAGCTCCACTCCCTGTCCCACTACATTGCCTCCATCCGCGCGTTCGGCACCACAGACAACTACAACACCGAAGCGACCGAGCGGCTGCACATAGACTACGCCAAGGACGCCTATCGATCAACCAACCACAAGGACGTGTACCCTCAAATGACGAAATGGCTCGTGCGCCGGGAGCAAATTCTTCGACACGCCAACTTCGTTTCCTGGAGGATTCAGCGCGCCGCAGAAGTTGCCATAGCACCTGCTGCCCCCACCATTCGCCCGCGCGTCCACGTCGCACGCATCCCAAACTTCAAATCGGTTACCTTTGCACAGCTCGGCGTCCGTTACGGGGCCGTGGACTTCCAGGAGGCTCTCGCCGCTTACATCCTCGAGGAGACGCACCCCGAGTACTCATCTGCCCAGGTCGCCAACTTGGCCACCGGCATGGATCTCACTTTCAAATCGGTCGCCGCATACAACTCTATCAAATTCTGGTTGGGCGATCCGCAGGAACGCGAGGACGCGCCGGACGTGCGCGATGCAATCCATGCTCGGCCCTCATATCTCGACACGAGAGGCCGCGCCGTGCCTGGCCGGTTCGATACCGCACTCGTCAACGTCGCAGACGGAGGCAATTCAACGGTTGCAGGTTCGTTGTGTATATCGGCTGTCGCGAGCTTCCCTGACCTATTTGGCTCGCCGCGCACCAGGATATCAAGTAGGCCAAGTTCGTGTCATATTCAGCCTGCCGGTGAAGGCGCGCGCGGCCGCGTTCGCCCCTGGCTACGAGGGCCCCATCCACTTGGCCTATATCGAGTGGTTCACGCCGTTCGCCCCCGCAGCAGAGCCGAATCACCTGATGTATCGAGTGGGCCGCAAGTATCGGGCTGGTCATCGTAGGCACGCAAGCGTGGTCCCAGTGGAGAGAATTCAGCGTAGCGTCCACCTTATTCCGAGGTTTGGTCTGCATGCTCCCCGACATTGGACTTCAGCCAATGTCCTTGACAAATGTCATATTTTTTACGTCTCTTCTTTCGTAGATCGGCACACATATATCACAATATACTAGCTCTTTTGTTTGGGATCCTCTGGCTGCCCAGTGCACTCAAGTAAGGCGGCCACAATTGAATTGAATTAGGGCATAAGGCCTGAGAAACGCGATGGCACAGTAAAGGTAGTGGATGTGAGTTAGGCATAAGGCCAGAGACAACAAGGGAGTGCAGCGAAGACGTGGTAAGTTACGCTGATGGACGAGTCACAGGGCTTCCTCCTCAACGGCTTCATCGAAGCCGATGTGTGCCCCGCCAAAAGGGCTCATGGGCGGCAGGATGTAGGGCGGGGTCGGCGGCTGGACTGGCGGCGGGGTGGAAGGAGGAGAGCTCCCTCGAGGACGACGGGCGCGCGGGCGCGGCGCGGGAGTGAGGGGCGTGAACGGCACGTCATTGTCCTCGCCGGATAACGTGCCAAGTGCCGCGATGTGGGAGCTGGGCAATGTGGGGGCCACGCCCGTATGCAGCGGTGGAGATGTAGGGGGAGTACGCAGGCCGATCGACGGCTGCGCGGTGGCGAACACAACCGGCGAACTGCCAGCGAAAAGGATGGGTGAGTCGCGCTGGGGGATAGAGGGCAGAATGTGGGCGAGGGGGCCGGTAAGAAAGGCGGGGGCAGCCGTGAAGTGCGTGGGGGTGGGAGCGGCCAGCGTGGGCGCGCTGGAGGCGATGGTGGGCGTGAGGGTGGGCGCGGGGGCGGCGGGGACGAGCGGCGGCATGGGTGCTTCAACGTCTGCGACGACAGGGGCGGCGGCGGGGTCAGGTGGCGGCGCGAAGGTGGGGGTGTGCTCGGCGGCTGGGCCGTGGGCAAAGAGCGGCGTGGCGCCCGTTGTTGGGAAGGAGTGGAGGGTGCCGGACCACCAGGGTGGTAGCTGAATGGCCTGCCAAACGTAGAGGATGAGTGCGTCAGTAGCACTTCAGTTGTCTGCCACGCACATAGAAACCGGGGGCGCCGAGGAAGATGTTTATATTTGCTTGATGAGCCATGGTTGCAGCAAGGAAGAGAAAGGCGCCAGACGACGCCAAGGCAAAGTGGCATCTCGCGGCAGAGCGCGTGGCTGTGCGGGCGCTGACGCGTCGACGGCAAAACTCAATCTTGACCCTCAGCGCTCGCTACACCTTGCTTGCGCCACCTGCGTCGACTTCCCCACATCCCTACTATGCCCTCGAACACTCTCCATATTTTATTGCCCAGGCCTGGACAGCTCAAGCTCGAATACATTCCCGAAATCAACCCTGTCACCGGGCAGCCTAGTCCTCTGGTGGGACGCCCGATAAGCCCCGACTGCAACTCCATGCTCACTGCCCCTGCTCTGTCCAGTTCCTCGAGGTGTCCGGCTGCCAGCTCATAAAACCAGAGCCGCCCGAAGACAACAACCAACCGCAGGCAGGGCAATATCAGGGGTCAGCGAGCAGCGCCATGAGAGAGGGGAGAGTCAAGTCCGAGCAACGGTGAGCGCCCCGCACTGGCAATCATGACACCTGCCGACACATTTTCTATTACTGAACTCCTGCGGGCAGGTCTCTATCGCACTCGCTGTCGGCGCCCCGAAGCATCCATGTCGCCGCCGAGGGCGTGTCAGGCGATCCGCCCGCTACTCCTCGTCGCGAGAGCGCTGCCGAGGGCGTGTCAGGCGATCCGCCCGCTACTCCGCGTCGCGAGAGCGCCGCTGAGGGCACGCCAGGCGATCCGCCCGCTACTCCGCGGCGCAAGAGCGACCCATTCGTACTGCCAGACGATGCCTCGCCGGCTTGCGAAGACGCATCAATGCGCGACAGCAGCCCGTTGGATACCCAGATAGCAGGCACGCAGCTCACCTTCTTCTCGGGCTCCAGCCAGTCGTACACGGAGCCCGACTCGGACGCCATTGATCCGCTCACCTTCGTGTCCTCGTCGCTGGCCCCATCGTCACCTGAGCAAGTTGCAGACCGCGAGGACTCGCAAGCCTTGGAGGATTCATCCAACTCGCTGAGTGCAGGCACGCAGTTGAGGTGCGCCGCAATCAACGGACAGCCTCGGCATGCACTGACTTCTAATCAACACCGCAGTGCAGGTCGAGACATGGTCCCCACCTCGCGGTTGCGCGCGGCATCGCGGCTGCGGACGCCTGTGAGGTATCGCGGTAGTGCCGATGACACGATAGACTCGCCCGTCACTCCCGCCAAGCGACGCCGCGAGGGCGACCACCCGGACTCCGAGCCCCCGCGCTCCCGGGCCATCCGTGCTCCTACATTCACGGCGAGGTATAGTGTACCTCACTAGCACCTGCCTTATCCAGTAGGGGTCGTTGTCTGCTCTTAGTTAGGTAGCCGAATACTATATCTTGCAATCGAGAAAGCGAGCAAACGAGCAGGGCGGTGTGCGCTCAATGAAAGACAACACAATGTAATCATATTGGGGCGAGCGGGCAAGGCGTACGGATGACAGAAAGTACACTAAACAGGCCGCGGCGCATGCTAGTAGGATGGCAGGAGCTACCAGGCAGTTCATTAGCTGCAGAGTAAATGAGCACTTCGAGGTCTCCGGACCTGCAAAGTCACAGGCGCACCTTTATACTGCCTGGGCTTCTGTCCCATCGACTTCCGAGGGATTGCCTGCGCGGCTCTGCTGCGCTCCCCTCAGCACGGCCTCGACACCCTGGACCAGGGCGACTGATTCATCGATGGTGACCGAGGAGCGGGCATTGGCACTGCGCGCGAGGCTGAGGCGCAGGGTGATGGTGCGCACGACGGGTGGGCCGGCGTGGCCCTGGCCTTGAGGAGTCTGCGTTGAGGGATCCACAGGCGTGTGGGTGCACAGAGCCGTGCTGTTTGGGGTGACGAGCGCATCCAGAGCCTGGACATCGGCCGACAGTCAGCCTATGCACCGAACATTAGAGCTTGCTGCGCACCAGGGACCCAATGTCAGGGAGGTCGACTTCAAGGACGATATGCGAGAGGGTGTTTGACTGGGTCATCGCAGCGGTAAGTCAAGAGAGATAAGAGTTCGGGCGTGTGACACGTACCGCGCGTGGTGTCACACTTGAAGCTGGAAGGCGCGTAAGTAGGGAATAAGGGAGCCAAAACGGGCTCTGCAAACATGCGCGTTCAGCCAGCGCGTTCTAAGCTGAGGGAAAAAAGACTCATACCTGCGGGGCCGCTGTGCTGTGGGCCGTAGAAGAAGAACTTACCCACTGTGCACATAACAGCGCCAAGATGGCCGCGGCCATAGTGCGCTTGAAGGCCGGTGGCAACGCTGACAGACGCCGTGATCGTCTCTGCAGGAATGCTGCCAGAACCCCGCCAGAGCGCAAGCGCCTTCGCCATAAAGCGGCGGTGCGCGTCGCCGTCGCGCCATCCACTGCTGCTCTCCCCCTTCCCCCCCCCCCCCCCCCCCCCCCCCCGCGCCGCCGCCCACCGCCTCTCGCTGCACAACGCTCCACCTGAGTACTCAAACACCGTCTGAAAACGCGTCAAGGCGCGCGCGACTGTCTCGGGCGGGTGCACGACGCTCCTCCTGCTTGCCCCGCGCGCCGCAGCCCCAGGTGAGCGCTCCTTTGCCCACACGTCCTGCACGGCGCCGATCCCGGCCCCTCTCGACGCGTGGGCTGCCCTGCTGTTGCTCCTGCTCCGCGCTGACGACGCGCCCTCTGCCTCGCACAGGTACATCGCAGCCCAGGCCGACTCTCGCACGTCCGGCGCGCCCCAGCTCGCGGTGAGTGCTGCTTCGCGCGCGCATCTTGCACGGAGCCGATCCCGGCCCCTCTCGACGCGCGCGCTGCTCTGCCCATAGCTGCCCTCTGTGCTAACGATGCGCGCGTCGCTCCACGCAGGTACATCGCGAGCCAGGCCAACTCTTGCGCGCCCGGCGCGCTGCAGCCCCAGGTGAGCACTCCTCCGCCCGCGCGCCATGCATGGAGCCGCTCCCGGCCCCTCTCGACGCGTGGGCTGACCTGCTGCCGCCCCTGCCCCACACTGACGCCCCACGCAGGTGAAACGCCGCCCAGGCCGAACCCTACGCGTCCAGCGCGCTCCTGCCCCCGGTGAGTGCTCCTTTGCGCCCTTGTCTTGCATGGGGCCGACCCCGGCCCCTCTTGACATGCGCGCTGCTCTCTCTGCGGCTGCTCTTTGTGCTGACCACGCGCTGTCTGCCCCGACCAGGTGCATTGCCTCCAGCCCTTCCAAGACTATGGCTTCGGCCTTGAAGACGGTAAGCTCGGCACGCTAGCTCTGCGCGCAAGATGTGCTGACGGCCCTGCGCACAAGCAGCTGCGATCACGGAGGCGGTACGGGACGTACGCCGAAAGGCTCTTGAACGACGCTGTCAAGACCTACGCCGCCGCCGACTTTGACCTCGAGGCCGCACTGGCGGCGTCTGCCCAGGAGCAACGCGACCAGGATGCCCGAGAGCAGCAGGACGCCGACTCACAGCAGCACGCCCTCCCGGCGCCAGCCCCTTTGCACTCATCCAAGTGCCCCAGCAGTAGCACGCGAGCCACGCCCCGCCCTGCCGCAGGCAGAGCTCGCCTAGCCCAGCCCAGCGCCGCAAGCAGATTGCCCGCCGCCGCCGCCCCGCGCGCCGACGAAGCGTCGCAGCACGCCCATTCACGGATTACTCGGCTGCTCCGGCGACGGCGCGAGCGCGCTGAGCACTCCCCTTACGGCCTGCCGCCCGTAACGCCTTGAATGGCCACCGTGTTCGCATCTCAGCCCACCCTGCCGACCGCGCAAGACGCAGCTAGCCTGCCAGTTGCGAAGAAGGCCTTCGTGGCGCGGGATGGCGTCCACCCGTCAGCCCTACCCTACCTCGGGAAAGAAGTGCCGTTGGAGACGTTCAAGGACGTCCTGAAGTTTGAGGTTAAAAAATGGAACGGAGGGTGCGTGATGACCTGGATGTCCGCCTACAGCGTTGCTTACGCCGGCGCTGCAGCCACTGCGAGTCTGTGGCCGATCGAAAGGGCCGAGTGCTCGTGCAGCTCGTGGCACCGCCACGGCACGATCCCTCCTGGCCGAGCGTCCCTGCTGGGGCTAGCTCGGAGCTGCGGGCGGCAGCGGCGGCGTGTCCCTTCTCGCCCGACCAGCTGCGCCACGCGCGTGGCCGCTACCCCGCGCTGTCAGCGGGGTATTCGATGGGAGGAGGCCCTAAGGTACGCCCGCACTTACCCCTGGACGGCACGCTGATGCTAATATGGCCAATCTAGAGGCCTCACAACGTCAGCTTCTACAATGACGACCAGGCTGCGGTGGCGCAGGGCCTCTTGGACAGCAAAAACGTTGGCCGCATCGTGGGCCTGGGGAGCAGTACGTGATCAACTCCGAGCACCCCTTCGTCGACCGACGCTGACGCCCGACATCTTCAGGTGCTCTGGCTACTTTCAACTACGACACCTTCGACCACTACGGGCGCGTCCTTCAAGACGTCCGATCGCGACAGCCGGAGCTCCGAGCCCCATTCCACAACAGCGTCTTCCCCACAGTCACGTTCAACTTCGGGCCCCGCGCCGTCACAGTGCCGCACCGCGATGCGAAGAACGTGCCATACGGCTGGTGCGCCGTGACAGCACTGGGAGACTTCGACTACGAGCGCGGAGGGCACCTCGTGCTCTGGGACCTGCAGCTTGTCATTGAATTCCCGCCGGGTGCGACAATCCTTCTTCCCTCGGCTCTCATAACGCACAGCAACGTTGCCATCCAGCCTGGGGAAACCCGCCAGTCCATCACGCAGTTCTGCGCTGGTGCTCTGATGCGGTGGCATGCGTATGGATTTCGCTTGGAAGACACGATGCGTCAACAGGATCCAGCCCTCGCGCAGGCCTTCGACGACAGCGCCTCTACGAGATGGGTTGAGATGCTAGCGTACTTGCCGACGTGGGATGGGGTTGAGGGGCCATCTGGGCCTGCCTCCGAGCAGCCTGCGACGCCGGAGCCAGGGCTCATCGCGGCGGCCCCCGTCCAACTCGTCGAGCCCTGGAGCGGGGCCATCAGACCTAAAGAGACAAGAGTAGTGGTGTCGGTGCCGACAAATTGCACGCTATAGCATGTGGGGGTTTGGTGGGCGCAGAGCCTGAAGAGTGCGGCGATGGACAACTTGAGTCTTGACAAGTAAATTACTAGTGTAGTACTATATAAATTCTTGGGACCATGGTAAATGTGAAGTGGTCTGATAAAGGCCTCAGTTGTTTGTAGCTACAGGTGGCCCCCATTGCCATCCTGTGTCCTGCCAGTGGGTGCCTAGTAGGGGAGGAGCTGTGTCCGCATTTGTCATGGGTGTCTGTCACATGTGACCATGTGTGACTCATATCGTCTGCTAATACACCCACAGCTTGGATGAGCTCTTGTGTCCTTTGCTGACATCCTTGGAGGCTGAAATTTGGTGCACAGGGTCCTTGGCATGTCTGCTAGCCGCCCTCAAAATTGCGAGGCCTGATTCCTTCATTTAAAATTCCTGGGGTGGTAAGGTGCTAGTATGTAGCTGGTAAGGACAGGAGGGGTTTCCAGATGAGGTCTGCGATGCTGTAGAGAACAATGTGGAGCAAGTGATCAGCGCTGTCAGGAGGGCAGTGCAAGCGCATGGAAAACGATCTGCGCTGTCAAGAAGTGTGAGAGAGACATCCTACAATGTCAAACAAGACAATATGACCAGAACAGGAGACAATGGAGGTGTGGCGAATGGTAGAATGCACTCCGACGTGCGAGGGGGTCGCAGGTGAGTGTTGCAATCTTGCGACTCGTTGAACAGTCGGAAGAATGCTCCGGTGTTGCGCGTGCGATGGTCGGAACGGTGGAGGGATAATCGGAGCGCTGGTCCGACCGCAGAACGATCGGGATCGAAGGAATGTGGCGCAAACTCGAGAGCTGGGCTAGACAATGGTCGGAGGACAATGGCGCAACTGTGGGGGTACTCGGAAGTCGCAGAGACGTCGGGGAGACATAGCGCACGTGCTGAAACGATGATCTCGACGATCGAAATGTCTGATGGAATTCCGACGTGTTGTGACAACTGTGGGAGACGCTGTGCTCGAGGTCGCGTGGCGGCAGTCGGAACGATGAGCGAGTGGTCGGATGACTGCGTGTGATGCGTGCGACGGAGTTGCTGGTCCAAGCGTGGTGTTGAAGGTATGATTCCGATTGCGCGACAGCTCTGTGAGACTCCAACGGTCGGAACTCTGGCTCCGATCTTGCAAGCGGTCGGAGGAACCAATCGGGCGGTCGGAGCACTGCTGCGTGACGCTGCGATCTCCGGAATTGCGTATCTGTTGACTTGACGAAAGTGCGAAAATTCCGTAACGATCGCCTCGCAGCGCGGGGCGAGGCGTATCACCGCGCACCCATGCCCGTTGTCCACCGTCACTGCGTGCCCATGCCCGTTGTCCTTGATGCGTGCCCATGTGCATCGCCCCTTGGTGGTAGTCTTCGTTGTGCCCATGCTGTCTGGTCGTTGCACAGCTGACTAGGGTGTTGGTGAGATGACAGTGATGGTGGGAGGATGCAGGGGAGGTATCGCGGTTGGTGAGGTGGTAACAGGGCGGAAGCCGTGAAGCGTGTTGAACCTGAAGGCCACGCAATCACACTTGCTTTTGTTGACTGCAGGTAGTGGGAATTGAACCCGGCCCAGCCCCCCTCTGCCACTTGCCCACTTGTTCCTTCATCTCTTCCATGCTTGCCCGTGGGGCTATCTAGCCTCCACAGCTCCCTGACAACCGCAAGACCCGCTTGCGCAGCCTTGCATGGTGCCACACCAGGTGCCTCCCTGCACTGCAAGGACGATGCGGTGATGGACACAACCAGGTAGTAGGGCGGAATGCGTAACGTAGCACCAATCCCTAGAGCGCTGCAGAGATGTCGGTATGTGTGCGAGCGAGCGTCAGGAGTCCCGGAGTAAGCGACGACCGTCTCTGATCAATCGTACTGCGATCCGATCGAGAGCGCAGCAGCGACAAGGCGATCGATCAACTCTCCGACCAATCGGAAAGCAAGACTTCGATGTACGACGTCGGAAGGCTGTGACGCGACTGCGATCGAGGACTCGGGCAAAGGGGCAACAACGATCGAACAAGATGAGGGCGATAAGACGGGAGGCGAGAACAAAGGCTAAGGCGATGTCTGAGGCTGAGGCGCGAGAGCAGTCAACCGATGTTGACCGCTATACGATACGACGAGGGCGAGAGTGCACGACTTGTGCTCGGAGCGATGAGGGGGGAACGTAACTTGCATTTCGCAGAGTATCCGATGACTATTCATACGGTGCGACGAGTATAGTGCGTGTCCGATCGAGTAAGTACGGAGACATCGGAAAAGACAAAGAAAACAAGATAGCGGCATCATATGAAATAGTACAAACAATGAGTAGAGGTCATGCGCCGGTCAGACGATGAGGAGCGAGGCGGGGAACGGTGTCGAGCGAGCGATCAGCGCTGTCAAAGGACAAAGGAGACGGCGCGGGAAACGATCCTCTCTGTCGTCGACTGTGGGAAACAGCGTCGGGGAGCGCGGGAACTGGCTTGTGTAAACGGCTTCCTCTTCGGGATGACCACCTCTGGGACTCGTCGCGATCTTTCGCGCTCGCCAGGTAGCAGCCCTATTGCCTGGGGAAACTCGCCCGCGTCCAGTGCGGCCTGCCGGCGTTCCTTCTGAGCTTGCCTTTCCGCTCGGGCCGTCAGGAGTACTGCCATCTCCTGCTGGCGTTCCGTCATTCTGTCTTCGTCGGTCAATTGCGGCGTCAGTTGGATTAGGCCGGCGACTGTCTGCACTTTGGCCGGCACTGGCTCGTAGTCCATCGTCGTCAGCATCATAGCTTCTGACTGCCCGTGTTGATTCCCGGCGTAGTACGCATCCACCCGCTGCTTCAGCGGGCCTTCTCCTAGCGGGATGAGTCCTCCACCCTTCAGAACGACCCGGTTCCCTTGATACGCGACCCGTCGCGATGTAGTCCTGGACCACCATACATTCCCTGATGAAGTGCCCGTTTGGCCGCAGAAAAGGCATCCTGATGGCCCCCCCTGTCCGCCTTGATTTCCTTGCGTAGCATGCGGCTGTTGAGTTCCCGAGGCACCCCCATAACCCCTCTGACCTCCGTTGTTCCCCTGGTTGACGAGCATCCGCGTGAACTGTTCGGCGACCGCGGCTTTGATTGCTTCTTGAAACTGTTCTATTTTGATTACAGGCTCCATCGTTGCGACCGCCACTGCCGGACCTGCGCTGACCGCTGGTACGATTGAGGGAGTGCCCCTCAGCTCGTACTCTCCTGCCTCTAGTATGTCGGCCATGGGGTACGGTGTTTCTTTATTGTGGTCCGGCAATTTGATCTGCAGTCTCGTCGCCACCCGGTTCATGAGGCTGTCCTGGAAAGCGCGAAGGAACGCGATATCGCGCTCACGGGTCGAGATCCTGCTTTCTTAACCAGGAAGTCGGTGATCGCGAAGAATGCCTACGAGCGCGTCCATGTCCGCGATGGTATACTTGCGGTCCTCATCGGCTCCCGGGTATAGTTTAACAATGGCGTCCTGAAAGTCTTGGTAGGTCTTGGTGGGATCCTTAAACTCCGGCCTCGCTTCCCACTCCTCAGCCGTTGCGACATCTAGGTAACGCACTGCGTGGCTAGTTGAGCCCGGGCAAAGAGATGGTTCAGCTCGTCAAAGTAACGCGGTAACTCGCGGGCTTTCTGATTGAAAGACGGTGCGTTGCGGTCCCCGCGGGTAGGCATTCCGACTGGCGCGACGTTGGGCTGAGGCGGTATTACCGGTTGTCCGCCGCCTCCCCCTCCTCCACCGCCGCCACCTCCACCTCCACCGCCGCCACCTCCTCCGCCCGTTCCTGTTCCTTGTTGCTGTGCGTTCATTCCTGACTGTGTTGGCGACTTTGGGTTGCTGGGGTTCTTGCTGCTTGATAGAGCTCGTTTGGGAATTGTTGCTAGGTTCCGCGACGTTCCGCGAAGTCCTATCTTGTAAGGAAACGGCCCGTCCCCATCCCGGACTGACCCGTCCGTTCCTCGAGCATTCCCCCTCCGGATCATGCCCTGTGTGATGGTTGCTATCGCCACCATCAGAATTCAGAAGCAAACCTTCTAGTCCCTCGATCGTGACGTGATCCCCTCCTGTGATCAGGGACCTAGGGTCCTCTCCGGCGCGTCGGATCTCCCTACTGAGGGTCGGTCCACGCGGATCCTCTTCTTCTGATGGCAGACTTGATAGCGATGAGACTTCCCCCTGCTCGTCTTGTGGTTCCTCGATTTCTGCCTCTACGGCCGCCTGTCGCGACATATTGCGAGCGTCCGCCCTCGTGGTCCTCTGCGGCTGTGTTCGCGTTGGGAGGTGGGCTATCTTGGGTTTCGGCGCCATGTTGATCAGCGACCGGGTGCCGTCTACGAGGCTAATTTTAAAGCTCGAACACGATCGTCATCACCATACCCCTCGCGGTGGGCTCCATAATGATACGCTATCACCCGTGACGGACCCTAGCGGGCGTGCGGCGAGTGCCTCACAGGACAACAACCACCAACACTGCCTCCTATACGTCGCGATCCAGACCGGGTGACTAGACTTGCAGAGTGGGAAGGTGTTCGTGTCGCTGTCGCGCTTCGCGCCCCCCCGCGGTCGTGCGGGGCCACCTCCTACCGCCTAAACACCAAACTAAACACTCACCTGCCTGGGGATGCCCTCTACGGGATCCGCCTCCGAGTGCTTCGCACCCGTGTGCGAAGCATCCGCCGATGGGGCGTCGCGCCCCCTCTTGCCTGTCCGCCTGCCTACCTGTTCCCACATCGGTGGGGTCCTGCCTTTCTAAGTGCTTCGCACCCGTGTGCGAAGCGTCCGCCGATGGGCCGTCGCACCCCCTCTTGCCTGTCCGCCTGCCTACCTGTTCCCCATCGGTGGGGTCCTGCCTTCCTAAGTCTGGTAGCGCCTCAGGCTACGGTTTCTGTGAGGTAAAGGGTGTGGGTAGCTTGCGCCGCCCACAGGTTGATTGGGTTGCTACGTCTCGCGCAGCTCCTTAAGTAGTGTCTCTACCTATGTCGCTAAGCCCTCCCGATCTAGCCCGTTCCGGTGATCCGTTCCCAACACTGGGGAGCACCATAGTTATACTAAGTACTACAATAGTAGTGCAGGTGTAGTGTAAATGCCAGCCCTATAGTAATAAAGTGACCACAGAGCACTGTAGTAGATAAGTGTACTGTAGTTAACAGGTAGCAAATACACTGTAGTAGTCGACTTTATTGTTCTACTATAGTGACATTTCCTCACTAGAGAGCAGAGAGCACTATAGTAATACTATCATATGAAATAGTATAAATATCCTGGAATGCTGTTGCCTGGATGATAAATTGTGAAAATATATGTATATGCTCAGAGGGATGGGGACAGTGTCCTAGAAATTTCTTAAAAAATCTCCATGTTGATGAAGGCCACTATATTAGAAACACTGTATCAGCTATATATGTACTATAGTGATACTAGGTTGTACTGTAGTGATAATGTGATACAGGCAAATCTTCACAATTGTTGGGGTACATTCCTTTGCATTTAAATTGTGAGAATATTAATATGCATAGTGGAATGGGCCATGAATGGTACCTGAATTTTGTATAATATTAGAATCCCGTGAGGAGCCAGAGATGTGCTTTCATTACCTGAAAGTGCTGGTGTACTACAGTGATTGATTCTCACCTGCAAGCGTGGGAACATTGGCAAACTTCTTCTACGCTTGATAAAACAGTGAGCATTGAAGTAGAATTGCTGAGCATATTTGAGTGTACTCAAAGCCTACGCCCCTAACTTTCCTGAAAGTTTTGTAAATGTGCATGAGGGTGTGAAAATAGGACTGGGGGTGAACTGAATGCACAGTTTGACATCATGAGATGAACCTGCTTTGGTTTCAAAGGTCACATTGAAATGAAATGTATCGGTCATGCTTATCCATACATACACTGTCCATATAGCCAAGTCTCTAGCCTTAGTGATCATTCTGTTGCCGATTGAATACCCTACTCAATGATATACATGCACACATAGTTGGGTTTGACTGAGAGATGCTACAGATATAGCCTTGCATGGGTCTGATCTAGTCCAACCCTAGTCATACAGTCAGACCCTTATGGAAATATATAAAACTCCCTGGAAACTTAGGGGCATGGGCTTTAAGTACACTCAAATATGTTCAGCAATTCTGTATCAATGCTTACCATTTTATCAGGCGTAGAAGAAGTTTGCCGATGTTCCCACGCTTGCAGGTGAGAATCAATCACTGTAGTACACTAGCACTTTCAGGTAATGAAAGCACATCTCTGGCTCCTCACGGGATTCTAATATTATACAAAATTCAGGTACCATTCATGGCCCATTCCACTATGCATATTAATATTCTCACAATTTAAATGCCAAGGAATGTACCCCAACAATTGTGAAGATTTGCCTGTATCACATTATCACTACAGTACAACATAGTATCACTATAGTACATATATAGCTGATACAGTGTTTCTAATATAGTGGCCTTCATCAACATGGAGATTTTCTAAGAAATTACTAGGACACTGTCCCCATCCCTCTGCGCATATACACATATTTTCACAATTTATCATCCAGGCAACAGCATTCCAGGATATTTATACTGTTTCATATGATAGTATTACTATAGTGCTCTCTGCTCTCTAGTGAGGAAATGTCACTATAGTAGAACAATAAAGTCGACTACTACAGTGTATTTGCTACCTCTTAACTACAGTACACTTATCCACTACAGTGCTCTGTGGTCACTTTATTACTACAGGTCTGGTATTTACACTACACCTGCACTACTGTTGTAGGACTTAGTTAACTATGGTGAGGCCCACGGCTCCCGTTCCGTCGCCAGTCCCGGTTGCTCCTGGGTCGCCGGACCACGTTCCCATCACCCACGCTCCCGCGACCCTGCGCCTCGCATGCTGCTTCCCCGTCTCGCGACGTCTCGCTACACGCTTGCCCGCGGCCTGAACCTATCACCGCCGGTCGATAGCTCACGGTTGCCGTCCATCGGTAGACAGGTCATGGACCGCCGTCCACCAGTAGAACGCTCACGGTCTGCCGTCCGCCGGTCGACAGCTCACGGTCCGCCATCTGCTGTTTGCCTTCCACGTCGACGGCTCATGGTCCGCCATCTTCTGTCCACCGTCCTCTGTCTGACTTCCTCCGTACGCTGTCCTCTGTCGTCCATCCACCGTCTGCCATCCACTGTCTACCATCTGCCATCTGCCGTCCACCGTCCACCATCCACTATCCACCATCCATCCACCATCCACCGTCCACCGTCCAAGGCTCACGGCTCACGGTTGACGGTCAACGGTGATGACCAAACTCGTCGGACAGGCGGTCAGATGACAAAACCAAACCCTGCTCGTCGAGTAGTACTGTTTTAGTTGGGGGGCGTGTCCCAGGTCTACCAGAGGGCTCGGAGAGTCGCAGCTGTCACTGGGGAAGTGTAGCGAGCGACGGGGGATGAGGGGGAGTGTCAGCGAAGGTGTGGGCGGCAATACAAGGCTTGGGGTGGCGTAGCAAGAGTCAGGGAGGTAGGGCGAAGGTTGGGGACGATAGGCGACGCTGGGCAACGATGGGCGACGATAGGGCGAAGGTTCTCAATATGCAAGTGCGTAAACGATGCGCTGCGAAGGTGAATGCGATGTCGATGTCGATAAAAGGGCTAAACGATGCGCTGCGAAGGTGAAAGACGATAGTTCTCGAGGTTTGAGGTGCTGTCTCTGGGGGGAGAAGTTCCTATTGCATGCAGACACTGCTAGCTACACTAATACATGGGAAAATGCGTCGGAGTAGCTACACGAGTCATGCGATGAAGTCAGCGAAGCGGTGCGAAGCATCGGCGAATTATAGCGAATGAGAGAGAAGAGATATCAAAGGCCTAGACACAAAAGCGGAGATATCTCCAGCAAAGTCTCCGAGACACTCGGGGCGCATCAGCGACGCGTCAAAAGTGGTCGTTGATCCGGATCACTGATGGCTTGGGCTTGGGCACTGTCTCCTGCGTTGCTGAGCGATATCTCGATGTTCTGCGAGTCACTGTATTGTTGGCGAGTTGCTGAGAGACCCTAGACGTGTAGCTGAGCTCGCTGAACATGGGCGAATATCGGCGAACGGCTGCAACATGAGGGGACAGTATCGCGACGGTCTAGGCGCAACTATGATGCTATCTTTGGCGAAACCTCTGGGACGCTCGGGATGCGACAGCGATGCATCAGAAGTGGTTGATGATCCGGGCCGCTGATGTCTCGGGCTCGGGGATCGTCTCCAATGTCGCTGGGAAATAGCTCGATGGTCTGCAAGTCTGCGCTGCATCTCTGAGTCGCTGGGAGGTCGGGCATGTGCAGCTGTGTCCGCTGAGTACAGGCGAGCACCGGCGAACGGCTGCGACGACGTGGACGGGGTCGCTATCTCATGGCTCTGGCTTTGGCGATGTGGGCTAATTGATGTGAGACATGGCCAAGATCCGACGGACTATGCAGTTGATGGACTGCTCTAGATGCTCGGGCGAGTCAGGCGGCCTCGGCGATGACGTGGCTGGCTCAGGTGAACGGTGCAAACGTGTAGCGATGCTCGGGCGAAGCTGCGATGTCAAGTGCGAGTGTGCGCGAGCTGTGTATGCACGCCTGAATGTATAGCGAGTCGGTGCGACCTTGGGAGAACATTGTCTGACTGCTGACAAGTGACTAGGGTGCAGGGAACGTGGCGTGACTTCGGCGACTGTCGTAGGATGATGTGCGAGTGAGAGCGAGCGTCGGCGAACTGCAGCGAACGATTACGCGGACAGCTACAGAGCTAGCTGTTGTGCGAGTGTTTCGGCGAGAACGATAGAGTCGGGGATGCATGGCAACGGTCGGAGCCACTGTGCGAGTGCCACAGTGCATCGAAAATGCGCAAACAGTAGCCACACGCGTAGCAGGCATATCAACGGTCCACAGTTTACAGCTCACGCTCCACCGGACCGTTAACCGTCAACCGTCAACCGTCAACCGTGGTCCGCCGGTCGACAGCTCACGGTCCGCCGTCCACCGGTAGACAGCTCATGGTCCGCCGTCCACCGGTAGAATGCTCACGGTCTGCCGTCCGCCGGTCGACAGCTCACGGTCCGCCATCCGCCGTTTGCCTTCCACCTTCCACCATCTGCTGTCAACCCCTCACACTGTCAATCCGCCGGTCAACGGCTCACGGTCTGCCGCCCGTCGGTCAACAACTCACGGTCCGCCATCCGCCATCCGCCGTCCACCTTCCACCTTCCACCGTCCGCCGTCAACCGCTCACGGCTCACAGTCTATGGTTGACGGTCCACAGTGTACGGCTCACAGTCTACCGCTCACGGCTCACGGTGTGTCAACGGTCAACGGCTCACGGTCAAAGGTCAACGGCTCACGGTCAACGGTCAACGGTCAACGGCTCCGAACGGTCAACGGTCAACGGCCGATGGCTCACGTTCACACCGTCTGCCGATCAACGGCTCATGGTCCGCCATCCTCTGTCCACCGTCCTCTTATGACTTCCTTCGTATGCCGTCCTCTGTCGTCCATCCACCGTCTGCCGTCCACTGTCCACCATCTGCCGTCCACCATCCACCATTCACCATCCACCATCCACCGTCCACCATCTACCGATTGCCACCATCCACCATCATCCGTCCGCCGTCCGCCGTCCGCCGTCCACTGCCTCACATCCACTGTCATCCATCCGCTGTCTGCCGTCCACCGCACCATCCACCGTTGTCCGTCCGCTGTCCGCTGTTGTGCATCCGGCGTCCTGCCGCTCACCGTCTGCCATCCAGCGTCGTCCATGCATCATCCCCCATCTACCGTCCGCTGTCCGCCATCCACCATCCACCTCCCACTGCCGTCCATCCAACGTCCACCGTCTACCGTCTACCGTCCCCGTCCACCTCCCACCGCCGTCTGACCACCGTCCGCCGTCCACCCGTCCACCGTCCACCATTCACTGTCCATCCGCGCCGTCCTCCCTCCATCGTCCTCCGTCCGCCATCCACTGTTCGCCGTCCACTGGCCTTCCATCGTCCGCCTTCTGCCATCCTCTGTCTACCATCCACTGCACCGTCTGTCTGTCCACTGTCCTCATGTACCCCACACGACCTGCCTCGTTTCCCTCTGTCTGCTCGACTTTGCCGCCATTAGCCAATAGCAATGCAGCCTTCGTGATACCCGCTGTTGAGCGGTGCGCAGCGCGAACGCACGGTCAGTATGCTTGTGTTCTAGACGAGCGCGAGACAGTCACTGACCTGCTTGGACAGCGAGATGTGTGCGTGGAGAAAGGCTGCCGCACCGGTGGCCAGTGCTCAGTGGAGAGGAGCCACGGGCCTGAAGACGACCGTACGCATGAGCAAGAAGCGTGGCGACGTCCTGAGCGCGTCGTCAGGCTCTGCATCGGCGAGAGAAACATGGAGGAGGTCGACCGTGTCGTGTGTGGCGTCTGGAGAAATGGACCGTGTTAGCCCGCGATGATTGAGAACGGGACGACGACCTACAAACATGGCGCGTCGGCATCAGCGAGTAGGAGGCGCGACGGCGCAAATCGTCAGGGCCACGAGCAAGAGGACCTGAGAAGAATGGTGAGCATTATTGTCAGTATCCGAACGCTCTCAAAAACTTACATGTGCCGTCATAGCTGACCTGTGAGCGCGGGACATGAACACGGCCCTCAGAAGTGATAGCAAGCAACATAGGGACGACTTACATGATCGACAACCCGCAAAGGCAGCGCGTCGCGAGATACAAGATCACTGACATCGACGCCGTCAGCCAAGGCCCAAAACACAGCACCACAAACGACCCACCGACCGCCTCCAGTGAGCGGCACGTCATCAGCTGGACTTGGCAGCGGCGGCGACGGCTGGGGAAGCGCTACCGCGGCGACGGTCTGAACAAGAGCACGGTCAGCGTGCAGACGCGCGACAGACTATGTCAGTTTGCGGCCGCGTTGCGCGAATCTGACGTTGATTCAGTGGGTGGGCACGAGAAGGAAGGGCGACGCACGACGGGGAGGACACGTTACATTGCCCCAGCATAGTCAGTGATGGTGGAAGGCATGGACAGTATGGTGGGAGTCACGACTTTATGACAAATCTGGTGGCTGAAAAGTCGAGAGTTAATGGAGGCTGGTAAAAGTGCCCGATGCTGCTGAGAACCCACCAGTTAGTAGATTTAGATGTAGTGCGTCGAATGGTCGGGTCATCTTCTCGAGGCAAGAAATTTTGACTTTCTGACCATGATTTGGCCGCCAAATACATCACGTGACTTCCATTTTCGGAAGGACGGGGTTCTCCATCACCGTCTGCTCATGCGCAGACGTGTCTCGTCGCGTTTTCAGTGCTACCAACCACTCCTCATTATGCCAAGACCCTCTAAGAAGTCACAGGCAGTCCGGAAGAATGGAGGAAAATTCTCCGCACTCAAACCCGACACTCTGAGCACACATGACGACATTGTGCCCCGACCCGACACCCTACCCCTCGAAACCGACGACGCGTCCCTCGCAGACACGTCGGACATAGAAAGCAATGAACCTGGCGAGGATTCTGCGCTGTCAGATGATGAATGGAGGCAAATCAAGCTGCCACTCACCTGGGACGAGCGTGTCAAGCAAAGACAGGCCAACCACACACGGGTGGTCCAGGAAAGACGGGCAGCCGACTGGAGACGCGCAGAACACTTGCTAGATGGACCATTGGAGTGTTCCGGTGGTGCTCGCAACAAGACCGGGAAAAAAAGGGGGCCTTATGGTGTCGCAGGTGACTCCGAGAGGTCCGCTCGCAGAAAGCGGGCCAAATTGTTGACGGACTTCACCAAAACAAAAGCGGACGATGCAGGCGAGGCAACAGATGATCTGAAGCGTCGTTTGTCATCAATTCGGGCTCGCAGCAAGCCTTCTGGGAGGCAGAGCAGGCTCACCTCATTTTTCCCAGTCTTCGTGCCCGCACCAATGGAGACGTGCGAAGACTCCGACTTCGGGTTGAGTGATAATGAGGTCGAGGTGTTGGAGATGACAGGTGGGCCAGAGCAAGTGGTGCAATGCGAGGAGGAGGAAGAAGAGACGGAGACAGAGGTGGGTGAAGGAGGTGATAGCAGTGGAAGTCAGCCGTCGTCGGAGCGCGCCGATGTCACAGACGATGCCGCACCGGCTGCAGCACTGGATGAAACAGATGTTGCTGCAGAGAAGGAAGGTCACGGGGATGTCAATGCCGAAGTTATCGAGGCCGTGGAGGAAGTGGAAGTGGTGGCTGAGTGGTTGGATGATGTTCTTGACGACGCGGCATCGAAGGACCTGAAACAACTCCAAGCCATGGCTCGTGAGTGTCTCAAGAAGGCGAGGAAAGCAAAGAATTACCGCTCCGAAATCATGTTTGCTTCCCTCGTCGACTTCTACCAATGGATCCCGCGACAAGGCCGTGTCAAGGCTGCTGCACGGATCACCCATAATCTTGGGCGAGGTCCTGCATTCGCGCGTGTTCTGTGTGCTCAAGCACGGTTCTTTGAGCAGCATGGAGCGCTGCGGGCGAGTCGTCAAGGCCAGCGGAAAGTGAGTCGGGCCTGGCTAGATGATGAAGCGGTCTTCATGGGGATCCAGCGCTGGCTCCGGACTCTCAAAACGGGACAGGTGAGCGCAGCGAGTTGTCGAGCACAATGTAATCACTCACCAAAAGCCGACATCTCAGGTAACTCCGCAACTCCTTCAACGTCACATTTGCGAGCAAATACTGCCGTCCTTGAAGACAGCAAAGAACCACATAAGTCTCTCGACTTCTCGTCGTTGGCTTTTGAGGCTTGGATATCGTCGGCGCAAGCATTCAAAAGGGATATACTTTGACGGTCATGAGCGAAAGGACGTGCGAAAGCGACGAGCAGCTTATCTGCAGGAGATAAAAGACATCTCACGGTTAGTGTTGTTGTCTCGCGCGGACACCAACACGTTGATGGAAACAAACAATAGACTGATGGCTCAATATGAAGGACCTGAGATGGTTGAGACACTGCCGTTGGTGGATGATGGGGAGAGGGAGCATGTCTGGGTGTTCCAAGACGAAGCGGGCTTCCACACTAATGACTCGCAAAATGTGGACTATTGGCTCAAGGCCGGGGAACACGTCCTGAAGAAAAAAGATCGCGGCAGACTAATGATGGTTTCAGGGTATATCTGCGAAAGATATGGAAATCTCGCTCTGACGGATGAATTGGTTGAGGCTAATAAATCCCTCCCGGATGGCAGCCGACTAGCGGTCACAGACTCTCGTGTTGTTATATATCCATCGTCAAAGCCAGGGAGTGATGCATATTGGAATACAGACCAAATGATAGCCCAGGTAAAGTGAAGAATTGAATCTGCACACGATAAATCCCTCTGACTAAGGTCCGCAGCTAAAAAATGCTATTCCGATCGCACACAGGCTCTTCCCGAAATGCATCATTCACTGGGTGCATGACAATTCTTCGTGTCATGACAGCATGGCGAAAGATGCCCTGTCGGCTGCAAAGATGAACGTGAATCCTGGCGGCAAGCAGGCAGTCATGCACGACACCGTAATTCCACTCGATAATCCATTCAGACATGGGGGCCAGCCACAGTCCCTTGTGTTCCCCGAAAAACTGCCCTCTGATTATCCCTTCAAAGCCCAGGAGGGGAAGCCAAAGGGCATGCGCATCGTCCTCGAAGAGCGGGGGTATATTGGTCCTGGTACAAAGAAGCTTATCGGCGATTGCGAGCGGTGCAAATCTCGGAAGGCACGTAAACCGGAGGCCACCGCAGATCCCAAGGACGACATCCCGTCAGAGGATTCTGGGAGCGATGATGATGATGAGGTCACTGATTGCTGCATGCGTCGGATCCTGTCAACGCAGGAGGACTTCCGAAGACAAAAATCCCTGCTGGAGCTGGTGAGTTCTAGTGCTCATCAGTAACCTGCTCTGACCCTAATGTCATAGACTATTGAAGAGGCAGGAGATGTTTGTCATTTCTTGCCGAAGTTCCATCCTGAGATGAACCCGATCGAATATTACTGGGGATGGTCGAAGCGATACTTTCGGGAGCGGTCAACCGGCCACTTCCAGAAAGGGAAGCTGCTTCTACACGAGGCGCTTGATGCCTGTCCTGTTGTCACCATTCGCCGCTTCTTTCGTCGTGCCAGGCGGTACATGAGCGTCTATGAGCTAGGGGCTACAGGTATTGTTGCTGAATATGCTGTGAAGAAGTACAAGTCCCACCGGGGCGTCTCCCAGAAGGACCTCGATGCTGCGGAGGAGGAGAGGAAGGCTCGGGAGGCGAAACTTCGGACCGGGAAGGGTCGGTGACCTGGCCATAATTTGGCCGCTAGATTAGGGTTAGGGTTAGAAAAATCGAAAAAATCCAACTCGGCGGATTTACTGTCAAACAGGGGGTAGTTTCTTAACAAAATTTAATTATGGGGACTCAAATAAATTTACTCCGGGGTGACATGAAGTGATGACTCCCACCATAGATGGTAGTGGTTGACGGTGGAAGGCACGGACAGTAAATGGTATTGGTGGGTGGCAGAGGGTAGACAGCCGACGATGCGCAATGGCAGACAGTGGACAGTTGAGCGCAATGGCAGACAGTGGACAGTTGACCATCGATAGAGGACAATCGACAGAATGATGGGTAAACAGTGAACGGCGGACAGTGAAGGGTGGACAGTGAAGGGTGGACGGTGGACAACGGCGGATGGTGGACGGCGGACGGTGGATGGTGGATGGTGGACGGGGGATGGTGGATGGTGGATGGTGGATGGTGGATGGTGGATGGTGGATGGTGGATGGCGGACGGTGGACGGTGGACGGTGGACGGTGGACGGCGGACAGACGGCGGTGGGAGGTGGATGGTGGACAGCGGACAGCGGACAGCGGACGGTAGATGGGGGATAACGGCGGACAGCAGATGAACAATGGTGGATGGTGGACGACGGCGGAAAGTGGACGACAGACGGCAGGACGGTGGACGGCAGACAGCGGATGGATGACAGCGGCGGATGGGAGGCAGTGGACGGCGGACGGCGGATGGATGGTGGATGGTGGACGGCAGATGGCAGATGGTAGACAGTGGATGGCAGACGGTGGATGGACGACAGAGGACAGCGTACGGAGGAAGTCAGACAGAGGACGGCGGACCATGAGCTGTCGACTGGCGGACCATGAGCTGTGGACCAGCGGACGGCGTGACCGTGAGCCATCGGCTGTTGACCGTTGACCGTGAGCCGTGAGCGGTAGACCGTGAGCCGTAAGCGGTAGACTGTGAGCCGTAAACTGTGGACCGTAGACCGTAGACTGTGAGCCGTGAGCGGCTGACAGCGGACGGTGGAAGGTGGACGGCGGATGGCGGACCGTGAGCCGTTGACCAACGGACGGCAGACCGTGAGCCGTTGATCGGCGGATTGACAGTGTGAGCGGTTGACGGCAGATGGTGGAAGGTGGAAGGCAAACAGCGGATGGTGGACCGTGAGCTGTCAACCGGCGGACGGCAGACCGTGAGCGTTCTACCGGTGGACAGCGGACCATGAGCTGTCTACCGGTGGACAGCAACCGTGAGCTATCGACCGGCGGACCACGGACCACGAGCCGTTGACCGTTGACCGTTGACCGTTGACCGTTGACCGTTGACCGTTGACCGTTGACCGTTGACCGTCAACCGTCAACCGTGAGCCGTGAGCGGTGGAGCGTGAGCTGTAAACTGTGGACCATTGACCGTCAACCGTGAGCTGTGAGCCGTGGACGGTGGACGGTGGACGGTGGACGGTGGACGGTGGACGGTGGATGGTGGAAGGTGGACGGGGGACGGGGGACGGCGGACCCTGAGCTGTCGACCAGCGGACGGCATGACTGTGAGCCATCAACCGTTGACCGTTGACCGTTGACCGTTGACTGTGAGCCGTGAGCGGTTGCGTGAGTGGTTGACGGTGGATGGTGGAAGGTGGAAGGTGAAAGGTGGATGGCAGACCATGAGCCGTTGACTGGCAGATGGCGGGCCGGGAGCCGTTGACCGTTACCTGTTGAGTGTCAATCATGAGCAGTGGCCGTCGACCGTGGGCGTCGACCATGGGCGTGGGCGTCGACCGTGGGCGTCGACCGTGACCGTCGACCGTGGGCGTGGACCGTGGACCGTAGCCGTCGACCGTGACCGTCAAACGTGGAACTTGGCTGTCAAACCTTTCACCATCGACATTCTGCTTGTCACACCATCTGCCGTTCACATTCTGCTTGTCAAACCATTTGCATTTTACTTGTCACACCATCAGCCATTCATATTGTACTTGTCACACCATCAGCCATTTGCATTCTGCTTGTCACACCATCTACCATTCACATTCTGCTTGTCATTCCATTTGCCATTCTGCTGTCCAACCATCCGCAAGTCAGATCTTGCTTGTCAAACCATTTGTCTTGCAAGGTGACATCCGACAGGCTTGACTGGGTCACCAATTGGTCCACTAAGGGTACTTATATATTGGTTGAACACTGTTTTGACTTTCTACTGCCTATTGCTGCTGCAGAAAGTTTAACTTTTCTATCAAAGTCATTTTTAATTTACTTTGGTGTACGAAGTTATAGAATCTCACTGCAAAAAGTTTGACCTTTTCTATCAAAGACTTTTTGGCTTTGCTTTGGTCCACAAAGTTGAAGAATCTCCTGCCAAGAAAGGTAAAGAATATCTCAGCCAGAAGGTTTAAATAATATCTCTAGGAAAGTTTAAGCTGTATTTAGACTATCTTTGGTTAGAAATTTAAATGGTTTTCAACCTGGTATTCAACCTTTATTTCTGGGGCATGTGGTAAAGAAATTTAGACCTTCATTAACCCAATCTTTACGAAAAAAGCTTGTTAACAGTGTTGAAAATATTGTTAAACATATTGTTGAATAAATTTCACCTTTAATCAAATCTGGATTTAGCACATAATACAACCCATAATTTGGTGCAATATTTGAACATTAAATAACATATTATCCAACCTATTTTCGAAAAAGAAAATGTTAAATACAGTTTTAAACAGCGATCAACCCGGTTTTCAACATTTTCCGCTCAAGAAAGTTGCCCATGCTGGCAGTGTGAGTGGGATTGATGTACTGTGTGAGGAATGTCTGAAGCGCGGGGTAGAAGTCGACTGCGCCATACAAAGAGCTCGCTGATTGGAATGTGACGCGCGCTGCGCTCGGCGACTTTGCAAGAATTATACGAACGCTGTTGGAAGGTGTGGGTGCGACGGGGGTGGCACGGGAAGCAAGGGCAGTGGAGGCAGCTGGGGCGGCCTTTTGAGGCCGTCGCGACGACACAGCGAGGGGGCGTCCGCATCGCCACTCAATCCGGGCATTGAGTCCGACCACCTTCTCCTTGCGCTCAAGCCATAGCGCCATCTGATGAATGTAGTCCCGTTTGTTTGATGCACGGTATGCGTCCTTCGCAAAGTCGATATGCAAGCGTTCCGTCGTCTCGCTGTTGTAATTCTCCGTCGTCCCGAAAGCGCAGATTGAGTCGACGTAGTGCTGGAGGGATTCGAGCTTTGGAATGTTGAAGCCATCGCCTGATCAAAGGAACATGGTCAGGAGCTGTATTCAAGAGCGAGCGGACCAATGCACGCACCTTTACCAATTCGAGCGGACAGCTGCAAGAAAGTGTTCTTGTCCTTGTGAAATAGGTCCAGGGCATCTTGAAGGTAGCGAAGCGTCTCTTTCGAGTGGCTCTTGTACCGGCTGACATACAGGAAGTCGAGCAAGGCGCGACATGCCCTGACGATGGCGGGAGGAGCTGCCCCAACCAGGCAGCCAATGATCTGCTTGCACATCTCCTTATGCTCAGCGCTGCTGACCCGGACGAGCGCACTGATGCCGTCCTTGAAGAGGCGGGTGTTATGCATTGCAGGAAGCCGGCTGAATCGGGCGTCGAGCTCAGCAGCGCCGACAATGGAGGACGCCCAAGCCACCATGCGTTTGATCATTCCCTGGTAGAGTTGATGGAGGAGGTCGGGGGTAATGGCTTCGTGGATGTTGTTGGCGTGCAGAAGGTTCGCCCAGAAGGGAGAGGGCACGTCCGTGAGCCCAGCGTCCTTCAAAATCTTCTCCTGCTTGGTGGCAGTGCGCTGCTTGGCGGCGCGGTGGATGGTTGCGAGAGTATTCGAGGGGTCGCGGGGGCTGGTACGCCGCCTGGCGTCTCCGAAACGCCCGTACGCGATGCTGCACTTGGGACAGCGGCTGGATCGCACGCACGCAGCGAGGCATTGCTCGGGGAAGTCAGCAACGTAGCATGCGAGAATAGGGAAGCACAGTCGGACCGCGCCGTCGCCGCCAGTGAGGCGGACGCCGTCACGCCCGGCCGTCTCCAGCTCACGAACGATGAGTGTCATGGCGTGGTGGTAGATCCGCGCACGCAGCGTTCGAGCAACGTCGTCGGGGAGGTGGTCAAGGTGGGGCGTGGGGAGGTATCCCACAAGCATGTGGGCATGGCAGGATGGTTTGTGGCGGACGTCCTTTGCGATGTTTCCAATGGTGAGGTAGAGCGGGTAGGCCGACTCGTCGCCGCTGAAATTCGTCAGCAGAGTCTTGTCTGAGCTGAAAATCAACGGGACAACGGTGGCGCCGTCGGGGAGCTTTGCCTGCAGCTTGCAGTGAGGTTTAGCTGGATAGGAAATTGAGAAAACGCGCCTGGGTCTTATGCCACCAATCTCCCATAGGCATCTCATTGAAAAGTCGCTCCTCCTCCTTTCGCTCGGTGCCGGAATATTCTCGCCTTGGTGCATACGACATGTGCTTCACGAAGGCGGGGTTGGAGTAGAGTGCTCGTATGCAGTCGAGAGGTTCGCGATAGAGGAGTTCGTACGATTTGTCGTCGCCTGAACCCAGGTGCAGCTGCGTGCTCTTCCAAGCTGCTGGGGTGGGAATTTCGTCGATAAGTTGATTGAGGGACCGTGAGTTGTTGTATGAGAGCCCAAGGCGATCCTGAACCTGCAGTGGTTAGGACTGTCAGTACGCCGATGCGAGAGCACAGAGATAAATGACGCACCCCTTCGATGTTGAGAAGATTGGTGAAGGCCGTTTGACTCGGGCCGTGACTCTTCGCCCAGCTTGCCACCTCCCAATCCATCCTGTTGGCGAACGGATGATAAGGGTTGAACTGCGGCTCTCCGTCGTGAGGTTCTTCTTTTCGAAAGGTGGCTTGTACGGAGGAGTCGACAGCGAAAACTTTCCCGGCACCTGGATAGACGTCCACAACGGCAGGTTCAATGTCGAGGCTCTCTTCAACATCGTCACGGCTGTGATCGGGGGAGGTTTGTCCGCTGGGGGTAGGGGGGCGGGGAGAATGGGTGCGCGAATGAGTGACGGGAGATCCGGGGTCAGATTCGTGGATGCTGTCCGAGTCGAAGTCGTCTTCTGTCCGGAACAAATTGATATCCTCTTCACCAGCCTCAGGGTCTGATTCTCCGTCGCTGGGATCCATGTAGTCAACTTCACGAGTAGGCGGGAGGGAGAGCTGCTCGTTGAGCTGCCATTTGCATTTCTTCACCTGCTTGATGTGGCTGCTGCGAGCCCCCTTGCTCTTGAACGATGCCTTGCAGCTTCCACACACAAAGGCCATCATGCTGTGTATCGAGAATGGAGATGGGGGATGTTGAGTAAGGACTGTGGTGTGCGTGAACGTTGTGCGTGAACGTGGGCGATGAGAGCTGAGGATCACTTCCGCGTCGCATCAATGACAGTGATTGTTTCTCGCTGGTCGAGCAGACTCTTGCGCAAACACTTGCACCAATCAACAAGCACTATATTTTGAACCGCAAACACCGTTGACAGACTCTGTAGCAAGTGCAAGTATGGAATACAGGGAAGCAGCAAGAAGTAAGTAGCGAGGCAAACAAACCTACGAGCGTGGTCTTTGCGAGGCACAGCGCGCGGACGTATCGTGCATTTTTGCAGCTGGATGGGCAGAGATCACAGGCTAAGATGCAAGCTGCAATGAGCGCAAAGAGGATGGGCACAAGGACGAAGTGGCTTACCGTCCAACAGCCATGCGAGGCTGCAGGGACTCGCTCCCGGCGTCCGGATCTCTCGCAGTTCCAACAGGCACTTTCTTCTCCTCCAGTTGAACAACAGACCCCTCCTCGCCCTCCCTGGCAACCCTCAGCTTGACCTTGAGGGTGCGGACCAGGTCCTCGATGGTGCTGTCTTCTTCGCCTTCGGGGTCGTCGGCGAACGGAGCGATGGGGGACGTGCCAGGGTTCCAGCCTTCGTCAAAGGCTGCCGCAAGGGCGGGACGGTACGACCCATAGGACACAATTCCCTTCGACGAGACGACGACATCGATCATCTGTGATCATGGTACGAAATCAGCTATCAGAAGCAGCATCAAGTAGGGATGCGCGCACCACAAAACCCCACGGCTCAGTGTCAACACCGAGCATGATGTGGCATGGCGTCGGCATGGTGGAGCTCAAGCGAATTGTTGGGCGACGGGAGGAGATAAGTGGGGTTGGGGAAGTCGAGGCGAAGGCACGCTGGGCTCCTTATATACGTCAACACTCGGATGCCTCATGCCGGCGCACAGGGCTCACCTTAATGGGTTGCACGACAAGCACAAGACCCGCGCCTTCTTTGCGTCGCGTCGCGTCACCTCTATTCCGAGGAAATGAAGAAAACGGGGGTGTTTGGCGGAGAGTGAGCGGTAGCTGCCAAAGCTCGCCTGATCTCTACTTACCTTCTCTATTCAATGCTGTAGCTCCTGGCGGCCTCCCACGACTGTCGATCGTGTCTCTAGTGCATGAAAATCACGGCCTGGAGGTGACAGAAACAGCTAGCGTACCGTGCAATGGAGGATTCGTAGGTCCAGAGAGGGAGAGCTTCCTTTCTGTCTCCATACCCACCGAGACGCGGCGATCACGCGCGCTTTCAACTCTGTGGCTGCTCAACCTTATTATAACACAGTCCTCCATGCTCTGCAACTCTACGGCTCCTCCCTCCTCCCTCCTGCCTGCCTCCATCCTCAGACTCTTCCACACCCCAGCTGCAGCTATCTCCTTCTCTTTTTTTTGACGCGTTCCCGTGCAGACCTTGCGCGCTTATCGCTCAGCGCGCCTTGACGCGCTCGAACCCCGGAGCTCTGTTCAAGGAAAGTCCCTGCTGCGCCTTGCACTGTGCCAATCCTGGCGCGTCTCGGCCCCTACCCTTCTGCTCCAACTCTTCACTGACGCGTTTTTTCTCCTCAGAACAGATCCCTCGCTTCCTTCCAGCCTGCGCTCTCAGCATACTCAGCATACTCATGGGAAAAGAAACCTATGGACGGACGGTAAGAGCCCGCTGCTCTGCGCACTTTGATTCCCTTCCTGACCGCACTCTTCAGACACGGTCGAACAAAGAGTTTTCACCCTACGCCGACGGGCACACCGTGGTTGATTTTGACCTGGCCATTGCACTGCAGGCAATGGCACAGAGCGACCTCACCTTTGGCGCGTCGAACTCCCCAGCTGAGCCCGTAGAGCTGGAGGACAGCGCTGCCTCCGTGAATCTCGCACCTGTCCTCTCGGGCAGCGAGCAAGGCGGACGCAAGCGTCGACGCGTCGAGGCAGAGGGCCCGATCTCGAGCACCGGTACCCAAAGGGCCATGCCTCTGCCCAAGCACCTATGCGCCAGGGCAGACCCGTCCGTCGTCGGTGTGGGTGGGCCTTTTGAAGATGAAAGTCCCCAGCACTTTGTGGATCGACGGCGCCGTGCCAAACGGCGCAAGGGCGAGCGCGCAATGGGACTGTCCGGCCTGCCCAAGCCCACGCTCGCCATGGTAGCACGGTACCATGCGCCGAAGCCTGAGCGGATCAGCAGGCACGCGGAAGTGCAGGATGCAGAGTCGCTCCCGGCGGCGCGAGGCGCCTTTGTTGCAAAAGATGGGCTGGCTGAATGCGCCAGGCCATATGCAGGACAGCTCGTCCCTCTTGGGCATCTTTTGGACGTGCTGAGCTTCGGGCTCAAGAGATGGGATGGAAGGTGAGCCGCGATTATCTGGTTGCGACAAGCAACAAGCAGTGCTGACCGGTGCGCATCGGGGCCAGTGATCACCACGTTGTTGCGGACTGCAAGGAGCGCGTGGTGGCGTACATGATGGCGCAGCCGCGCGAGGAGCCCCACTGGCCCAATCTCAACAAAAACGCCAGCCAGTTCATGAAGGACATTATCAAGGATTGCGACTTCCAGCCGGACGACCTCAAGCATTCTCGCGGGCACTACCCTACGCTATCTACAGGGTTTTCTTTCGGCCACGGGCCAAAGGTGCGTTTGCTTGCCAGTCATCCGTGGACCGGGTCTGATGCGTGCGATCTTACTAGAAGCCATACAATATATACCACAAGAGCGCCAAGCAGGAGCGAGTGCTCGAAAAGCTCGTGAACCACCCGTCATTCGTCAGATACTCTGGCACATGTAATGGTACGTTCTGGCGAGCTTTTTCTGCGCTACGCTGACGGTGCCATCAGCTGGATTGTCGTTCGGCGCCCCGCGGCTCTACCGGCACTGCGACACGTTCCTTTGGGCTATCCGAGAGGATGACCCAAGTCTTCAAAAGCCTTTCGAGAATAGCGTATATCCGGCTACAACTTTCAACTTTGGCCCTCAAGCGGCGACAGTTCCCCACCGCGACTCTCAGAACGTCCCGTATGGGTGGTGCACCGTCACGGCGCTTGGGGATTACGACTACACGCGCGGTGGGCATCTTGTCCTCTGGGACCTGAAACTCGTCATCGAGTTCCCGCCGGGGTCTACAATTCTCATACCCTCCGCCGTCCTGACGCATTCCAACACCCCAATTCAAGAAGGGGAGACCCGTCAGTCCTTTACCCAGTGGTGCGCGGGCGCTTTGCTCCGTTGGTGGACCTATGGAATGCGCACGGAGAAAACTCTCGTCCGCGAAGCCCCCGCTCTAGGAAAGGCGCTCCACGAGCGTGCTGCCTTGCGTTGGGAGGAGGTCCTCGGATATTTTTCTACACTCTCCGAGCTAAAGCGGGACTTGGAGGACAGCTCAAGGGCAAGCTGAAGGAGCGTGCGGGCGTGTTCCCCGATTTCGTATAAAGCTCACCCTCCGATGTACATATATCTCTTGGACGCTTCGAATGCCATGGCTCTTGTTAGTTCCCTCTTAGATGCCTCAATAAAAATGGATTGGAATGTGATTGAGTAGCGAGTACATGGCGAGGTGCTAGTAAAGTTATGGAAAGACGAGGGCAGTGGCTCGGGGGTACCTTGTGAACGATCGGGAGGTTGGTAAGCGGCCAGGGGAGGAGCACCGGGCGAGGCAGCCGGCAGTCTAGCTAGAAACATAGCCGCGACAGCATATATACCCGCCGCGCCATGTCGTCTCTCCGGGTGGAACCATATCCTTTCCCCCTCTTTTATTTCAGCTCACCACTAATATCTCGACGCGCTGCGACCGTCTCCAACATGCCTGAGACGTGAGGCAAGCCTCGCGCCGCCGTCGACTTCTCTGGCATGACCTCCAAGGAAGTTGCAGCTGTACTTGCTCAAGCTCAGAAGACGCTCAAGGCTGACAAGGAGAGACGTACGTAGCAGCCATGCTTTCCATCCTATATCCGCTTACCACCTACCAGAACGCCGCCAGGAGAAGGAGGCAGAAAGGGCCGCTGAGCTGGCAGACGAGGCGCGGTACCGGCAGGCGGAGCAAGAGGAGGCCGAGGAAGACCCAGACGCCGAAGACGATGGCAGAGTTGAGGTCGTCAACACGGACGAGCAAGACAATGATGTCCAGGTTATTTCTGGTGACACGTTTCAGGACGACTGTGAAGACGATGACTACAACGACACTCACCGTCCGGAGGCTACCCGCAAGAGGAAGACGTGTTCGTGCATCTCCTTCATCTCCTCAATGGATGGCCCTAACTTTGCTTCTCGTCAGATTGGGAGGATGGGTCGGAGGAGGAGGAAGGGTATGCACGCACCTCGGGTGCTGCTGCAGCTCCGAAGAAGCAGAGGCAGACGGGCAGCCGCCGTGAAGACAGGATACCACAGGTGCACCACGTATGCACGCCACGCTCGACTTGTTCTGACGCTATCTGCATGCAGATTAACATGAGCGACCCCGTTGCCGTGACCAGCAAACTGCCCGCTCGACGTACCAAAGGCAAGGCCCGATCGAGCCCTTCGCTTCCCAGCCCCCCGCCGACTTCGAGCCCCCCTCGCCCATCCACCCCAGACCGTCCCAGAAACGCGTCAAACAACAGTGACGCACCGTTCACACCCTACGACCCAACGCTTGCAGATGGGAAGCGACAGAACAAGCAGTCGCCTTCGACGAGGGGCATCCTGGATGTCGCCAATGCTCACATGAGAATCAAAGTCGCGAACGAGGAGGCCTTCCCTGATGAGTCGACGACCACCCAGATGTCGATGGCGAGCTTCATGGAGGCCTGTCGAGAGGTCAGTGCGCCGCGCCGAGGCAGGCGCTTCAACAAAGAGAAGCTCTACCGCTCGACCATGATCAGCATCGTGAGAAACACATCTTTTCGGCCTGCCGCGTCGCGACGTCGGCTCACCACCACTGCTTCTTCACCTTCAGATCTCCCAACGCACCTGGAACCTCCGTGGTCAGCTCAAGACCAAGGCTCAGCAGCTGGCGCCCACGCACTACGGTCTTCTCAAGGGCAAGAAGACGCCAGCCGATGTGGAGGAGCTGGTCAACAAGCTTCTGACGAAGGGACAGTTTCACTTTCGGAACACTGAAAAGGTGCGTCACACAGTATATGCTTTTTGTTCTCTGCTAATGCGTCCCAGCGTCGTGGGCCATTCGGCAACGGCATCATTCCGGCCCTTGTCGCTGCCCAGTGGCTTGCTAACTCAACATCGGATGCCGCCGGCCCTTACAGCACCCAGTTCAACCCCATCTCGGTGCAATTGATAGCTCTGGTAGTTTCTGCGGTGCGTCGCTATTCATTCTTCATTATTCTGTCCGCTGATAAGCTCTTTCTTTCTATGCACGTTGAACTAGGTCGAGTGCAGCTTGGTTGACTGGAAGACGGGCTCAAGAGTCACGAAGGGTAATGAATTCAGCTTCGACTCATACCGACCCGTCTACATCCGCCACCTGGAATCCCTCGAGAAATTTAAGAAGAAAGAACCAGCTGCCTTGGCTTCCCTGCAGCGCAAGATCTATGATGAGGCTTTGTGCGTATCGTCCTTTACTGATGTGTCTTTGCTCACACAACCGCATTCCAGGTCGATCTCGGGGCTCAAGCAATCGGTAATCTCAGGGCCTGCGGCGGATCTTGGATCTGACGACGATTTCCTCGACGCTAGCGACCGCGACGACAACGAGTCGGATGGCCAAGACGATCACGCCAGCAACATGCCCGACGTCCGTGCGGCGCGTGCCACGTCACGCCCGCTGTCTCGCCGTTCAACACCTCAGCCCCGTTCAACGCCGCCGGAGCCCAGCCGCTCAGCCAGCGGCGCATCGCCCTAGCTTCCCCGACATGGTCTTTTGCTCTTTTTTTTGCTATTCATTTCATCATGGTGCTATTATTGCCTCTTCTTTCTAATTGTCGACGACTTACTATTTCTCCCTTTTGATGCTGCTTACTGCCTCGTGTGAGCTCACAGTCCTTCGTTTTAAGCATACTTATTCCCTAGTACTGCCAGCTGTCTGCCTTCTCATCTCCGTTCTTTACTATTAATACTCTCGACCACGCTAATAGAACTGTCCTTCAATGGACTCACCAATGCATGAGTTCTTGTTGGCTACACTCTGCTCATTGCCGCCTCGGATTTATATTGCCTTCGGAGCCCGGTATGGCTACAGGGGTCTTAACTAGCCTGTCATTGTGTCTATAGTGGTCATAGGATATGTAGGCTACCAAGCCTTCGGAATGTAAGATATAGCTTATGTCAGATCCATAGCCTATGCAGCTGCTTTGAAGACCTACTGTATATATATTGTATACACAGACAACTATCAATATGATGACCACAGTACCTATACAGCTAAAGGTATAAGCTACACAACCAATGGATACAATTGGATCTCCATAAGCAATGCATGCTATGTTACCTACTGCTGCTACAGCAGCTATCTGGGCCTGTAGGGCTGGTAGCAGGCAGGGGAGCTCTGTAGCTGTAGTAGTACCATGTAGCTGCCTCCTTGCATTTAGTAGCCCATCATAGTGACCAAGGGCCACTACAATGGCTAGGTTTAAATTGACCTTGCTACCAATCTATCAGAACTATACTACCTACATGGGGCTAGGTAGGAAGGCTAAATTTTCCTGATGGAGATTTCGGAGCTAGCTAGCCTACCAAAAAATGTGTGTTGTCTGTCAGTCTACACCGAAGCTGAGACAATAATGCAGTTAGCGGGAGAAGCCATTCGGCGACTCCCGGATGTAATAGATTAGATTACTAAGGGTCATAGATAAGCAGACAAGTTGTCTAGTATTCACACTCAAGAGCTTCAATAAAATCATCTTATTCTTTCTTGTGTATTCCCATCCAATGTGACTTTGATTTGCTGCCCTCCTGGTGCCATTTTTGACACCCTTGAGAAACTCTTCAGACGGTTTCGCCGCCCCGCCGTGTGACCTGTGACAGCACCTATGTTTTGCCACGCCGGACGCCCCCTGTGACGCGTGACCGGCGAACTGTTCGAAATGGTACAGTATATCGCCGAAGTGGTGAAATGTCATTCGCGAGAGACTTTTAAATTTCCCGAGAGACTTTCGGGTAAATCCGAGAGACACGCCCTCGGGCCGATCCAAGAGACTTTGTTCGCTCGGGACAAAATCCCGAGAGACTTTTTACTCTTTTCTCAATTGTCATTGGGAGGCCCTAATGCAATGTATTCAGACTATTTCAATGTAATACATGCTTTTTCCGTGATGTTTAGCCACCTGGGAAGACCAGGAAGCCCTGTGGCAGCTCAGATCAACACAGATATTGCTATCACGAGCCCGGCACGGCCCCAATAACTGCGGTGAATGGTGCGCTGGGTTGGGGGCGTCAATCGCGTGCAAATGCACCCAAGATCGTTGATGGGCGTCCAACCGCTAGTGAGGCGGATATCCACTCCTCAGAGCGCAGTAGTGGACGTATCGATTTGAGGGAGTCAGTCAGGGTCCCGAGACTACGCACGGCAAATCCTGCTCGGTGAACGAGTGGGACACGGTGACTTGGACTTGGATCGGAGGGCACGAGAGGCTGGGGGAGAGGACAATAGCGCGCGGGCTAGACACAACACGGATCACCGAAATGATGTAGTGCTGGAGACTTGACGGGTGAGCTCCCAAGAATGTGTCACGGAAGTTCGAAATGTCGTAGAGGACGCAGGGACTATTTCGAGAGACGAGAGGGATTTATGCAGCGGTGGCAAAGGTCGAGGGAATAAGTTGAAGACGAGGGAGACAAAGTATGAAGCGGTGTCAAAGGAACAGAGGGGCGTATAAGCCTGATCTCTGTGTTGAAGGTGCGGGGGTGTCGAAGGAGAGGTTGGGGAGACGTAGGGAGATTTCGAAAGGCGGAGGGGATTTGTTGAGGGACATGGTATTGATATTCGTATTGATATTGCGGCATGGTATTGGGTCAAAGTTTGTGCGTCTAAGAGCTAGAGCGACATGGTGTGGCAAAGTCAGACCACTTCAGAGGCTCTTTCGAGATCCTGAGTACGAGGGGGAATAGTAACTTGTTATTGTTTTCGAGCAACTCAGAACTATTTGTATGACAAACGAGTCAGAAATCCGTATCGTACGGACGTTGACATAGGAAGACAAATATGATCTAAAACACAGAAGATGTGGGTTGGAGAACACGAGGGATACAAGGTGGACGTGGGGGAGAATATATGTGGTATGTGGCAAGTCAAAACTGTAGAGTTAGATGGATTATTCAACTTACGATCACCGCTGTAGGGGTGAAATGCGAAACGCGCGGCTAGCGCTAGATCGTAAGGCGATATCACTCCAGCGGAATGTCAAGTGGAGTATTTGATGTATTTCAATTGTAAATTGAAGGGAGGGATGTACGACGGGTGGTCTTGGCTCGCTCTGTAGCGTTCCTGCCTATCTAGGAATGCCGTGGATCGACATAGGCGGGACCAAATTATAGATCGAGATGTGGGGGATATCGAGGAATCGGGGGACACAGAAGGGAAGCTTGATTGACAGCGGCGCATCACGGCGGGGAAGATGTGGCGTGTGGATCTGGCTCGGGTGGCTGCCGTGTGACTGCTGTGCGGGACCGTAGGATTGTGGCGTGTGGCTCGGAGCGCTTGGTGGGTCGGTTGCACTATTTCGAGTGCGTTTGAGGCGCTTTCGATAGACACTGCGGGGCTATAGTGAAACCTGATGGTGAGAACCAAGCCCTTGGGGCCGAGGTCACATGATTTTGGAAGATGCCAAAAATGCCAAAAGTTGGGGGTTTCTCCGTCAAACGGCTGGCCAGGCGTATCACCTCCTCCTTATTGAACTACTGACCGTCCACGGTCAGCATGTAGAGGGAATGACGCCTCGAAAAGAATACACGGGCAGGAGGAATTATGAAAGTCGTCGGCGCCAGTTTGCACATGATGGCATACTGTACTGCCTCCGACCATGCCAAGCTTCGGCAACGAAGGAAGATGCACTTGGCGCATTACGAAAAGGGATGGGCGCGTGTTGGACTCGAGTTCAGGGCATCAATGCAACGTGTGCGATGTTATCACATGTCAGTGGTTCTTCAGGATCGCCAGGCTGCCGGACGCGTCTAGGAAGTCCATCAGGTCCGTGAAAAATTCCGGGGATACGGCGCAGCAAAAATGTGAAGGCTAAAATTGCTATGATCCAGAGATTTATGCTTGCTGTGGGCACAAGGTCCGGATGTTTCAGCATACCGCCGATGGAAGTCGCGTCGACCTCGACAATGAGATTTCTAAGACCGATGAGGTATACTCTGAGCGTGCGGAGGGCTCGGAATAAGCCGTAGATCTCTAGCTTGTGCTGCGAGAAGTGGCGTTCTCTGTTGTTGAGCGAAATGGATCCGAAATGTGAATAGTGGCGGCGTTTGGCGTTGTCAATATCCTGCTGGACGAGGATGTACCCAACAGCAATGTAGGAAGTGTTGACGGCAGAGCCAGCCCATGCGCACGCGAGCCCTAGCCAACGTCTTCCACGCCTGCATGAACAGAATCATGTCTCCAATCAAGGAGCCTGGCCTGCACGGCGTGCCCATGGCGAGCAGCGATGGCGTGGTGCGGCGCTGCCATCCAATATTCGCTGTCTTCGTCGGAGATTACCCTGAGCAGTGCCTCGTTGCTGCCTGCAAATCGGGGCAGTGCCCTCGCGGATGTATCCTCGACGACCTCGGGCTAGGCGCGTATGTTCCTGCCGAGCGCCGCGACATGCGCGACATAATCCGCGCCCTACGCACAGTCGATCGAGGGCCTGCAGAGTTCATCGCAGCGTGCCGCGGCATCGGCTTGAAGCCCGTCCACCATCCCTTCTGGGAGGACCTCCCGTTTGCCAACATCCACCAGGCAATCGCCCCCGACATCCTGCATCAACTGTACCAAGGCATGCTGAAGCTTATGATCAATTGGCTGAAGGAGGCTTTCAGTGAAGAAGAGATCGACGCGCGCTTCGCTCGCATACCGCCGAATCACTCGATACGAGTCTTTTCTTCCGGGATCTCCCACCTCTCTCGCGTGTCCGGGCAAGAACACAAGGACGTATGCCGCGTCTTACTGGGCATCATCCCAGGCTTGCCACTCCCCAATGGCTATTCGTCCTACCGACTCATCTGCGCCCTACGTGCCTTGCTCGATTTTGCGTACGTCGCTCAATATCCCCCCCACTCTTCGGACACGCTGGCGTACCTGGAACACGCGCTTGCCCGCTTCCACGCAAACAAGGCTGTCTTGATTGTGCGCGGCGTTCGTGCCGATTTTGAGCTTCCCAAGCTGCACGCGCTCATCCATTACGTCGAGGCCATTAAGGATTTCGGGACGACAGACAACTACAGCACGGAATACACAGAGCGTCTGCATATTGACCTCGCGAAGGACGCGTACCGCGCCACCAATCGGAAGGATGAATACACGCAAATGACGAAATGGCTTCTGCGGCGGGAGAAGGTTATGCGTCACGCCGCATACATCGAATGGAGGCTCGCGGGTGAACCTCCTGTCTGGAAGCCGCCGGCCGGCGACAACACTCGAAGCGTTCGGGATTCGGACGCGAGGTGAAAGGAATCGAGAGTGGATTGCTAGCACCAGAGATGAGAGACGGAGGGGAAAAGGAACTACAGTAAGTACACACCTAGCACCAGAGATGAGAGACGGAGGGGAAAAGGAACTACAGGCGACGGTGCAGGTGCGCGTATATATGTGAGACTCGTGTCGTCCGGAACGGGAGAGAAGTATACGATAGAAGTATCTGAGTATAGTAAGATCATATCCGAAAGCGGTACGTACGCGACGCGTCTGTGCCGGCCAGGCCGGCACTCTCTGCCCGTGACCGTGCGTGTCGTAGACCTCGGTCTACACTCTTCCCCCCTAGGAAGAAGAGCTCCCCCTGGGGGGAAAACGCGCCTGCCAACGGTCAAGGGCGGCGCAGTCGGCCAGGGAACGCGAGGGCAGCCACCGCATGTCCTCGTCTCCCCAACCACGCCATCGCACGAGATACTGGACGCCGCGCCCACGGCGGCGTTGATCCACAATCTCGTCGATTTCCCACTCTTGCTCGCCGTCCGGCGTAACGACCGGTCCGGGATGTGCCAAGGCACGAGACGGAGCAACGGCGTCGTCGTTCGGAACGAAAGGGCGCAGGAGGCTAGAGTGGAAGGTGGGGAAAATACCCGTTGACGCAGGCAGATCGAGAGTGTATACGCTGCGTTCGGGGAACGCACGCGTCACGGTGTACGGTCCGTCGAACCTAGGCATAAATTTAGCGACTCGTGCCGGGTCCTGCGCCTTGTAGTCGCGGCGTCTGTGAAAGGTTGAGAGGAGGACACGATCACCGACGGCGTAGGCACGCTCAGGACCGCGATGCACGTTTGCTGAGTCCGCTTGCTGCAGCTTGGCGGCGAAGAGCGAGTCCTGAGCTTCAGCGAAGTCGACAGCGAGCTGGTCGATCACCTGTTGCGCGCGAGATCCGTCTGCGCCGAATTCCGCCGTCGTTGCGTCTGCGACCGGCTGCAGGAGCGGAGGGATGAGCCGCGGGTTACGACCCATCCGAAGCTGGAAAGGTGTGTAGCCAGTGGACGCGTTCACCGTGTTCATGATATCAAAACGGACGCGGGGTAGTGCGCGTACCCAGCCGCGTTGTTGACGATCAACATGGAAACGCAGACATTGATTGACAGTCTTGTTCGTGTGTTCACTAGCGCCGTCAGTCTGGGGGTGGTAAGCGGACGACATCTTCAGCTTCACGCCGGTGAGGCGATGTAGTGCGCGCCAGAAACGGGAGAGGAACAGCTTGTCGCGGTCCGACACGATCTCAAGCGGAAGACCGTTTTCACAGAACCAATGGTCGAAGAAAACAGATGCGAAGCCTTCAGCGGTGAGCGAACTCTTGACCGGCATGAGACGCACGTCAGAGCCAGAGCGATCTGTCATAGATACGATCGTGTCGTAGCCGGAGTCGACTGGCAGGGGACCAATGAAGTCGATGGCGACGCAATCACCACGAGCGTCAGGTATCGAGAGCGGGTGTAACGGGCCAGCTGGTTTGACTGAGGGGGATTTGTTACGCTGGCATTCCGCGCAAGACGCAATGTACCCGAGCTCGAGATCGCGACGCAAGCCCGGCCAGTAGTATGATGTCCGGAGGGCAGCGTACGATTTGTCGGCGCCGAAGTGGCCCAGTGCATCGTGAGCGAGCTGGAAAAATGTCTCGCGCAGCGCGGGCGTGCGCGGAACGACCAGTCGCTCACCGATGAACAGTAAGCCTTCCTGGACGCGCGCGCCGGGAGTGCTCTCAAGGTTGCTAAGTAGCCGGGCGCAGAACGCGTCGTCGACGTACCCCGAACGGATGGAGTCCAGCAACGCGCGGTCCTGGGAGATCTGCAGCGATACCGCACACACGACCGGTGCGTCGCGCGACGTGAGGACGTTGTCCCCGCGCGCAAGGCACACCGCCGCGGCAAACGCAGAGACGGTCGGAGCATCATTATCCACCGGGAGACGCGACAGCGCGTCAGCGACTGTGTTGTCCGCACCGGGGACGTACTCAATGTCGAAGTCATACTGTGCAAGGTACTCCTGCCAGCGACATTGACGACGCGACAGCTCGCGCTGCGTCTGCATGGAGTCGAAGGCCACCGGACGCGCACTCTCCCAGGTGGGACCCCACGAGAGGACGGCACCAGTGCGCAAGTCACTGGCATCGGTCGTCACCCAGATCGTGTTCTCTCCGGGGTTCTGGTGGTCTATGGTGGTTAGACACTCCCGGCTGAGAACCAACGCCTTCACGCCGTCGAACGCAGCCTGATGGTGCGGGAACCACCCCGGCCAATCGTGCTGCGCCTCGAGCGTGGTCAGAGGCGTCAATACGCGCGTCTGCTCGGCGAGTTGAGGCAGGAAGGCAGCAATATACCTGACCAAACCCAAAAACGCGCGAACTTCGGTCGCGTTGCGCGGGACGGGCCAATTCATGATGCGGTCCACTTTCGTCGGGTCCGCCTCGATTCCCCGCCGGGATATCTCGTGGCCCAAGAAGTGAACCGCATCGCAGAACAGCGCTGTCTTCTTCAGCGAGCAATACAGCTGTGCGTCGCGAAGCGCGCTGAGAACGGTATCAACGTTTCGAACGTGTTCTTCAACGGTCTGGGACCAGATGATGATATCGTCGAGGTACACATGGCAGATGACGCCAATGTGCTTCCGCAAAGCGGACGTCATACGTCTCTGATGGGTGCCCGGGGCATTACGGTCCACTCGTACAGGCCGAACGGAGTCGTCACTGCGGTGAGGTGGATATCGTCGGGGTGAACGCGCGTCTGGAAAAAGGCATCGGTCATGTCCAATTTCCCCCAGATCTTGCCCTTCGCACAGTCAGCGAGGATATCGTCGACGCGCGGCAGCGGGTAAGAGTCTGGAACCGTATTCGCGTTCAGCATCCGGTAGTCATTTACCCAGCGCGGCAAGGCAGCGGGATCGGACTTAGGGATGATAAACGCAGGAGACGCGTGTTCGCTGGAAGACGGGCGGATGCGCCCCGCAGACAGGTGTTGGTCGAGCAGGGTGCGCCAAGCGTCGCGGTACTTCCGCGGGCAGTTGTACGACCGAGTTGTGATTGCCTTTTCGGCGTCCTTCAGGCGTATGCGGTGATAGACTGAAGTCGGCAATTCATCGAGGTGAGGAATGTCGGACGGGAAACGGTCGGCGTATTTGTTTTTCATTTGTGCGTCTAGGCTTGCGAGACGGTCAGCGTGGGCCAACGCAGCGACACGCACCGCGACGGCGGCGACAACGTTGACGGGAGCGACGGGCTCGCAAAGCCGGTTGCAATGAGCGCGCTGGGACAACAAACGCGCGCAGAGTTCGTCGAGTACGCGTGCGCGGACCGTGAGCACCTCCGCGTGCAGGGGTGTGACCGTGACAGGGGGAGAGCGCGCTGCGCGGACCCGTGCGTCGTCTTCTTCACTGTAATCGCGCAAGAGGTCGTAATCCGAGTGCTTCGGCAGGCATGTGCGCAGGTGGTGATCAACAACGATTTGATTGGCGACGAGAAACGGTAACCCGAGGATTACCGGCATACACATGGAGTCGGGTGCGAGAAGTGCACGAACGGAACGGGCGCGGTAACGAGAATCGGAAGCGGAGAGAGACAACTTGACCCAATGGGTCGCAACAACCGGTGACGAGTCCTGAGAAAACGTGCGTTCTCCTCCTGCACGGAATGCGGCCCCTAACGGAATCGGCTGGACGAGACGATGACGACGCAGGCCGAGCTGCGCGGCGAGCGACGTGCGGACAAGAACTACCTGTGATCCGTCGTCAATAAGGGCCGCGAGTTCGACTTCCTTGCCAGGCCCGTGGAGCGGGCGCGGCCCGGACGCCGTATAATACCAGAGCATGGGCTCCTCCGTGAGCGGAGTGCGTGGGAGCGGGGACTCGGGGCGTGGAGGGGAGACGTCAACAGTGTTAACGACGTACATGGAATCCGAGTCGCTGTCGGAACCCTCGCCAATGACAGCCGACGTCGATGCTTCAGCGGACGGCAGGACGACTGCGACCACGGGAGCCTTCGCCTTGGAGCGCGCAGCGGCTTGGGCCGCGCTCTCGGTGAGAGGCTTGTAGGTGTCGGCCGCGGGGTAGCCGTTCTTGCACTCCACGGAACGGTGTCCTGCATGGAAGCGACGGCATTTGAAGCAGCCGTTGTGCGCGGAGAGCAGTGCGCGCTCCTCCTTCGTGAGCGACGGGAGACGGCTCGTGTCGCCTGGGGTATTCGAGCGGGGTACCGCGGCGGCGGTCCCGGCCCGAGCCCTGTCGGAGGTGGGGGTGGGTTCCTTGCGGGCACGATCGCGCCCGAGACGCGCGACCTCGGTGGTGATCCGTTCGACGTTGCGGAGCCGTTTCAAGTCGAGAGCCTCGACGGCGTCGAGCCAGTCCTGGAACAGCATGGTCTGCGCATACCGTGCGTCGACCACTTCGGCGCCAAGGTCGATGTTCATACCGGCGTTCAGCTTCCGGCGCATCGAGTCCTCGTCGAGGTAAGACGGCGTGTCGATGAGGAGGGTGTTTTTCGAATTGAGTTCGACCTGCCACTCAGCGAACGAGCGGCTGCCTTGGCGTGAGTTCAGGAGCTCATTAGAGACGCGGAGTTCCCAGCCAGGGGCCAACCAGCGGGTGCGGACGGCATCCAGGAACTCGACGAAGGGAAGCATCTCGTAGAACTCCCGACGCGCCCGGATCCACTCGCGGATGCGTGGGTCCTGAAAACCGTCGGTAATCATACGCGTCTGGTCCTCCTCCAGGATATTCTTGTGCTTGTGATAGGCCTCGCAGCCATACTTGAACTCGCGGAGCACCTCGGGCGAGACGTTGCCCGGGGTGAGCGTCGGCGGTTTTGTGACGGAGCTCTGCTCGAAACAGGCATCGTGGTCGGAGGCGGGGGACATGATGGGATGGATGCGAGGTGTGGGAACGTAGTCCGAGTCGGAGGAATCGAAGTCGTAGTACGGGCGACGATATGCGCGACTATATGCGTGGGAAACAAGCGGTGGCGACGGTGGCGACGACGGTGACGGCTGGGGTGATGGCGACGGCTTGAAGGCGTTGGTTCTCAGCCGGGAGTGTCTAACCACCACAGCGACTCGGATTCCCATGTACGTCGTTAACACTGTTGATGTCTCCCCTCCACGCCCCGAGTCCCCGCTCCCACGCACTCCGCTCACGGAGGAGCCCATGCTCTGGTATTATACGGCGTCCGGGCCGCGCCCGCTCCACAGGCCTGGCAAGGAAGTCGAACTCGCGGCCCTTATTGACGACGGATCACAGGTAGTTCTTGTCCGCACGTCGCTCGCCGCGCAGCTCGGCCTGCGTCGTCATCGTCTCGTCCAGCCGATTCCGTTAGGGGCCGCATTCAGTGCAGGAGGAGAACGCACGTTTTCTCAGGACTCGTCACCGGTTGTTGCGACCCATTGGGTCAAGTTGTCTCTCTCCGCTTCCGATTCTCGTTACCGCGCCCGTTCCGTTCGTGCACTTCTCGCACCCGACTCCATGTGTATGCCGGTAATCCTCGGGTTACCGTTTCTCGTCGCCAATCAAATCGTTGTTGATCACCACCTGCGCACATGCCTGCCGAAGCACTCGGATTACGACCTCTTGCGCGATTACAGTGAAGAAGACGACGCACGGGTCCGCGCAGCGCGCTCTCCCCCTGTCACGGTCACACCCCTGCACGCGGAGGTGCTCACGGTCCGCGCACGCGTACTCGACGAACTCTGCGCGCGTTTGTTGTCCCAGCGCGCTCATTGCAACCGGCTTTGCGAGCCCGTCGCTCCCGTCAACGTTGTCGCCGCCGTCGCGGTGCGTGTCGCTGCGTTGGCCCACGCTGACCGTCTCGCAAGCCTAGACGCACAAATGAAAAACAAATACGCCGACCGTTTCCCGTCCGACATTCCTCACCTCGATGAATTGCCGACTTCAGTCTATCACCGCATACGCCTGAAGGACGCCGAAAAGGCAATCACAACTCGGTCGTACAACTGCCCGCGGAAGTACCGCGACGCTTGGCGCACCCTGCTCGACCAACACCTGTCTGCGGGGCGCATCCGCCCGTCTTCCAGCGAACACGCGTCTCCTGCGTTTATCATCCCTAAGTCCGATCCCGCTGCCTTGCCGCGCTGGGTAAATGACTACCGGATGCTGAACGCGAATACGGTTCCAGACTCTTACCCGCTGCCGCGCGTCGACGATATCCTCGCTGACTGTGCGAAGGGCAAGATCTGGGGGAAATTGGACATGACCGATGCCTTTTTCCAGACGCGCGTTCACCCCGACGATATCCACCTCACCGCAGTGACGACTCCGTTCGGCCTGTACGAGTGGACCGTTATGCCGATGGGTGGGCGTAATGCCCCGGGCACCCATCAGAGACGTATGACGTCCGCTTTGCGGAAGCACATTGGCGTCATCTGCCATGTGTACCTCGACGATATCATCATCTGGTCCCAGACCGTTGAAGAACACGTTCGAAACGTTGATACCGTTCTCAGCGCGCTTCGCGACGCACAGCTGTATTGCTCGCTGAAGAAGACAGCGCTGTTCTGCGATGCGGTTCACTTCTTGGGCCACGAGATATCCCGGCGGGGAATCGAGGCGGACCCGACGAAAGTGGACCGCATCATGAATTGGCCCGTCCCGCGCAACGCGACCGAAGTTCGCGCGTTTTTGGGTTTGGTCAGGTATATTGCTGCCTTCCTGCCTCAACTCGCCGAGCAGACGCGCGTATTGACGCCTCTGACCACGCTCGAGGCGCAGCACGATTGGCCGGGGTGGTTCCCGCACCATCAGGCTGCGTTCGACGGCGTGAAGGCGTTGGTTCTCAGCCGGGAGTGTCTAACCACCATAGACCACCAGAACCCCGGAGAGAACACGATCTGGGTGACGACCGATGCCAGTGACTTGCGCACTGGTGCCGTCCTCTCGTGGGGTCCCACCTGGGAGAGTGCGCGTCCGGTGGCCTTCGACTCCATGCAGACGCAGCGCGAGCTGTCGCGTCGTCAATGTCGCTGGCAGGAGTACCTTGCACAGTATGACTTCGACATTGAGTACGTCCCCGGTGCGGACAACACAGTCGCTGACGCGCTGTCGCGTCTCCCGGTGGATAATGATGCTCCGACCGTCTCTGCGTTTGCCGCGGCGGTGTGCCTTGCGCGCGGGGACAACGTCCTCACGTCGCGCGACGCACCGGTCGTGTGTGCGGTATCGCTGCAGATCTCCCAGGACCGCGCGTTGCTGGACTCCATCCGTTCGGGGTACGTCGACGACGCGTTCTGCGCCCGGCTACTTAGCAACCTTGAGAGCACTCCCGGCGCGCGCGTCCAGGAAGGCTTACTGTTCATCGGTGAGCGACTGGTCGTTCCGCGCACGCCCGCGCTGCGCGAGACATTTTTCCAGCTCGCTCACGATGCACTGGGCCACTTCGGCGCCGACAAATCGTACGCTGCCCTCCGGACATCATACTACTGGCCGGGCTTGCGTCGCGATCTCGAGCTCGGGTACATTGCGTCTTGCGCGGAATGCCAGCGTAACAAATCCCCCTCAGTCAAACCAGCTGGCCCGTTACACCCGCTCTCGATACCTGACGCTCGTGGTGATTGCGTCGCCATCGACTTCATTGGTCCCCTGCCAGTCGACTCCGGCTACGACACGATCGTATCTATGACAGATCGCTCTGGCTCTGACGTGCGTCTCATGCCGGTCAAGAGTTCGCTCACCGCTGAAGGCTTCGCATCTGTTTTCTTCGACCATTGGTTCTGTGAAAACGGTCTTCCGCTTGAGATCGTGTCGGACCGCGACAAGCTGTTCCTCTCCCGCTTCTGGCGCGCACTACATCGCCTCACCGGCGTGAAGCTGAAGATGTCGTCCGCTTACCACCCCCAGACTGACGGCGCTAGTGAACACACGAACAAGACTGTCAATCAATGTCTGCGTTTCCATGTTGATCGTCAACAACGCGGCTGGGTACGCGCACTACCCCGCGTCCGTTTTGATATCATGAACACGGTGAACGCGTCCACTGGCTACACACCTTTCCAGCTTCGGATGGGTCGTAACCCGCGGCTCATCCCTCCGCTCCTGCAGCCGGTCGCAGACGCAACGACGGCGGAATTCGGCGCAGACGGATCTCGCGCGCAACAGGTGATCGACCAGCTCGCTGTCGACTTCGCTGAAGCTCAGGACTCGCTCTTCGCCGCCAAGCTGCAGCAAGCGGACTCAGCAAACGTGCATCGCGGTCCTGAGCGTGCCTACGCCGTCGGTGATCGTGTCCTCCTCTCAACCTTTCACAGACGCCGCGACTACAAGGCGCAGGACCCGGCACGAGTCGCTAAATTTATGCCTAGGTTCGACGGACCGTACACCGTGACGCGTGCGTTCCCCGAACGCAGCGTATACACTCTCGATCTGCCTGCGTCAACGGGTATTTTCCCCACCTTCCACTCTAGCCTCCTGCGCCCTTTCGTTCCGAACGACGACGCCGTTGCTCCGTCTCGTGCCTTGGCACATCCCGGACCGGTCGTTACGCCGGACGGCGAGCAAGAGTGGGAAATCGACGAGATTGTGGATCAACGCCGCCGTGGGCGCGGCGTCCAGTATCTCGTGCGATGGCGTGGTTGGGGAGACGAGGACATGCGGTGGCTGCCCTCGCGTTCCCTGGCCGACTGCGCCGCCCTTGACCGTTGGCAGGCGCGTTTTCCCCCCAGGGGGAGCTCTTCTTCCTAGGGGGGAAGAGTGTAGACCGAGGTCTACGACACGCACGGTCACGGGCAGAGAGTGCCGGCCTGGCCGGCACAGACGCGTCGCGTACGTACCGCTTTCGGATATGATCTTACTATACTCAGATACTTCTATCGTATACTTCTCTCCCGTTCCGGACGACACGAGTCTCACATATATACGCGCACCTGCACCGTCGCCTGTAGTTCCTTTTCCCCTCCGTCTCTCATCTCTGGTGCTAGGTGTGTACTTACTGTAGTTCCTTTTCCCCTCCGTCTCTCATCTCTGGTGCTAGCAATCCACTCTCGATTCCTTTCACCTCGCATCCGAATCCCGAACGCTTCGAGTGTTGTCGCCGGCCGGCGGCTTCCACTTGAACTGCCTTTTGGAGTAACGGTTATGACGCAGCACGTCTTGCCGCTTACACTGTCGCCGGCTTTGACCCTTCCTATGTCCCCCGCCACCTCCATCTCAACGTAACACGTCACCCGACCGTGAAGGCCGTCTCATTCGTCAACGCCGGTTGCCTCTACGGAGCCACCCGTCTGAAGGCCCTGCTATCCGAGCTGATTGTGCGATGGCACGAGCCCAATCTGTCACCCAGGCTCGTCAAAACTCGCGCCGAGACGCTGGCCCTGCCATTCAGCAATGTGGCTGCCTTCCATCGCGTCAAGTTCTGGCATCCTGACGCGCAGGGGCAAGACGAGGCGCCGGAATATTTGGACAGCATACACGCACACCCGGCATACCGTGACACCCTCGGGCGCCGTCAACCCGGCCGCTTCGACACGGCGCTCGCTCGAGTGGATCCACAACCATTGGAGGACGATGCGGACGACGAGCGTCCTGGCGTTCATGGTATGTGTTCTTTCGTCGAATGGCCAGCAACCTGCCTCTGAAGCTTTGTGCCCAGGCTTGCAGGTTGTCCAGGTACGGCTCATCTTCTCCATATCCGAACGGATGCGCGAAGCCATGTTCGGCGCAGCCAAACCGGCGCCGACACACTTCGCATATGTGGAGTGGTTTACACCCTTTGGCCCCGCGGCGGAGCGAGCACACTTGATGTACCGCGTCTCGCGGCGCGTGGTCGCGGGTGTGCGGTCAGCCAGTGTGATCCCAATCACGGATCTCGCTAGGAGCTGCCATCTCATCCCAGACTTCGGTCCTGCAGCGCCGCGCGCGTGGACGTCCTCCACAGTGCTGGAGCGCTGTTCACACTTCTTTGTCAATTCGTTCACAGATCGCAACACATATATTTCTATATACTGAATGCCATACGCTTTGTGCTGCCTATGCTAGAATCGAGACTGCGTGCTATCTATGGCTAAGTAGAGCTACTGGCAAGGCCGTCCCGCATCTCGCGCTGGCGCTCCGCCATACGCTTAAGGAGGTGGGCATCCTCAATGTCCTCGCGCACCGCGCCCGCGCCGTCCAAAAGTACCCCTCCGCGACGTGGGGCTCGGTGGGCGCGCCAGAGAGGAATGGTGCGGCGTGAGGTGCGGCACAAGGAAGTGATGTGCGGCGGGAGCTGCGCGCGGAAGAGCTGGCGCGCGAGCGGCACTCGTGGGTTGACGAGCACTCGTGGGTTGACGAGGTGTGGGCACTCCGGGCTGCTTGTTCTTGCGCGACCGCGTGTGATGGTGCTGCGGACAAGGGATGACGGAGGAGCGCAGTCCGCCTCGGCGCATGCTGGCGAGTGCTAGTAGCCTGCAATTCATTTCAGATCACCATGCAGACCTGTATGTGCACACATACAACTCACCTGGCTTGGAATTACGCCCGCGCGGCCTTGCTAGAGTCGTGCCACGCTCGCGCACATCCCCCGCCCGCCGCCCACTTCGTGCGCACGCGATGCGGCATTGCGGTCCCGTCGGCACTACGTTCCCGCAGTCGATTTCGGGGGGATGTAGGAGAGAGGCAAGCGAGGGACGGAGGAGAGGGACAGAGCATGTGGGTGGAAGGAGTTCAGCGACAAGTCGGAGTTGCTGATGAGCGTTAGGGCACTGCCGCACATGTGTCACACGAGGTCACATCCTCTCCTCTGCCCTCCCAAGCATGCCAACCAAGGTGCGCCGCCTGGGTGCTTAGCTCTGCTTCCAGCCCTGATGACTCCGGGGCAGGACACGCTCGACGAGTTCACATGCGCGATTTCGGGTCACGGGACGGTGGATGTCCTTTTCACTCCAGCGGATGGCGGCAAGCCCACGGTGCGTACGAACAATGGTATCCCGCGGGCGTGCTCTCTGACCGTGCCTGCTTCTAGCGCGTGCAAGTTGTTTCAACACCAAAGAGCTGCAGGCCTCCTGGCTTCGTCCATGGCACGGTGCGTACCCCTCAATTCTACTCTACTTTTCCGACCACGCTTGCTCCTAGCGCTATCGAATCGCCACGTCGCGCAAGCTCCTCGAAGGCGTCCTGCCCCTTGAAGGCGTCCAACCCGCGCTACTGTCCGACGTCGCCGGCCCGACGGTTGACGAACCAACGGATAGCGACGAGTCCTCTGACGGGCTGCCCTCCGACGTCGACGACCAGACGCGCCCGCCCGTGCTGGGCGATAACGCCGCCGACTGGGACGGTGATTTGCCTGCTGGATGCGTACTTGACGAGAACGGAGTGCTCGTCCTGGCTTCCCAGGTCCAGCGCGATCCTGGCGACAGGGTCTCCGAGGACAGGATCGAGAGGGCCCTCGAAGAGCCGTACGACGATGGCTGGTTGGACGACGACGTCGACGACGACACCTCCACCCAGGCGCGCGCGCAGTCGCCGCTCGATGAACGCGCATCCGCCCCCGCTTACTTCAAACGGTCGTGAGTGTCGTGCCCCCGCTCTTCTACCGTCCTACGCTCACGACGTCACGCAGTCGAAAGGACACCCCGCCGTCAACGTCATACGTCGAGCACACCCCTGCGCGGAAGAAGACAAAGCAAGCCGCGGTGTATTGGAAGCGCGGCAGCGGGCGTGACACAGACGAGAGGGGCTTGCATTGACGCAGTCCTGAGAGGTGCTAGTGTATACTGTACTCGTCGCCGTGTAGCTCGCGCGTACATATATGAAAAATGAATGGGTCTCGCCTATCTTGAGTGAAAGCACAGCCACTAAGCGCAGAAGCGCTGTGAGGCGCCTTTTCTTTGCCTCGGTGCCTGCCGAGTCGCGTCTTTGGTCTGCTGCGAGCGCCGCCCTCCGCCTCTCGATACTCGAGCAATGTCGCACCAGGAGGCCGCTCAGGGGGCGCCGATACGTGACTATCACAAGGGCGGGACAGTGGGTGCGTAGCTCCCGACTCTCCGCGCACATTTGCTCACCGTCTTGTCTAGGATATTGAGGTCGCCGCTTTCAAAGCCTTGTGGGCGGCAGCCTGCCAGTCGTCGGCCAGCACGGCTGAGGGCGTTGCACCCGCAACGCCCCCGGTCAGCGTCTTCATGCACATGCCAAGCCCTGCTGGACGCAGCATGCCCACGGTGGCTTTCAGCGCCTCACCAGCGTTGGCACCCCAGCCTCGCCGCGCCCACTCCACCAATCCCACACGGACCATCGACGCGCGAGCTCCTCCGGACGGCCATCCTTCCCCCCTCGATGCGGCACCCGCGCTCGTTGCGACCGCCAGCGTGGTCACGCAGTCAAGCGGCATGGAGGCTACGTCCACACCCACCCTCGAAGCGGACCTAGGCGTCATCATCAACCCCGCCGGCGGGGTTGATGACCTGCCGACTCCCCCGCTGTCGCCCAAGGAAGCTGCCGCGCCGGCTGAAGACTCGATGCGCCCTGAGGCCCCCGGCCCTTTCATCTCAGCGTCGGGCGAGGCGATCACTCACGCGCTATGTCCTCCCCCTGCGCACCACCGGGCACGGCGCCAGGTGCCAGGCCCATCTGCCCCCTCTGCCCCCTCGCCAATGCGCGCGCGAGCCACTCGCCTGCCGTATCTGAGTCCCTTCGGGCCTGCCCCCGTCCCCCTTCCCGATGTGCCGGAGCCGCCAGACCTTGACTTGGCTGACGGATGGGACACCGCGATGCTATTCTGAGGCCATCGTCGGTAAGGCACGTCGCTTGCAACTGCCAGCGAATGACCTTACAGTTGTCACAGGCCGCAAAAATGCGCGGATCGCCCGTGCGTCCGCCGTCGTGGCGTGCCATACGCTCGCAGCCCTGTGTGCCCTCCGCGTCTGCTCGCGCAGTCCGGACACGATGTGGCGCGCGCATGCCGACCGTCTCGTGCCTTCTTGTCGGTACCCTGGCTCAATTTCTGATGCATTCAGGTTTCTTGGCTAGTAACAAAGTAGCGTTTGACCCTCACGCGACAGCCCCAAGTAGTGTACTCATTTGTACTCATTTGCCATGTCCGTGTTCCGCATAATGTACATATTGCGTCTCCAATGCAACTCCAATGAACGAAATAGTCGCCCTGCGAACGCCTGCCTATTCCTCCCGGCCCGAAGTAATCTCGGAGCCGTCGTTGCCGCCTCTAAGCAGCTTTGATCTCCGCGCCTTCCTCGACTCGCACTGAACCTCATCCTTCCCTCACCCTGGCCGTATGGAGTCCAATACTATCGAGGTTTCGCTGCCCAGGCCTGGCAAGATTGAACTGAACTATTTCCCTGAGGTGGACCCTTCGAGCGGACACCCAAGCCCTCTGGTGCGTCAGCGCGGTGCCATACTGCGGAACTACTCACAGCGGACATGGACAGCTCGTCACTATCACTAGGCCGGTTGATCCACCGTCAGAGGCGAAAAGGGAGGAGGGTGATGCGCCGTTGCATTCAAGGTACGCGCCCTAGCGCTGCCGGTACCTTGACGCTACTGACTCTCGTCAACAGCAGCGCTCTCGTGATCGAGAGCGACGAAGCACTTCCCAGCAGCGCTCGCGTGGTCAAGCAAGAGTCGCCGCCTGCCCCGGAAAGAGCGCCTGCCGGCGCGAGCTCTCCAGAGATGGAGTTGGCAGGGTCGCACATGAGCGACTTCACGGGATCGAGCCAGTCCTACACGGAACCGGACTCAGATGCCATTGACCCGGTCACCTTCGTGTCTTCGTCAATTCGTGGGGGCAGCGACTCGGAGGCGTCGCAAGAGCCAAAGGAGTCTAGTGCCAAATCACAAGTGGCGCGGCTTGGAGGGTGAGGCACTCAAGAGTCGTCCATTTCCCGTGGCTAACAGATCCTCAACGCTCAGCTTGGGGCTCACCCAATCACCTATGAGGCGCACGCCCGTCACCCCCATGAAGCGGTGCCGTGAGGGCGACAGTTCGGAGGCGAACAGGCAGCGCGCGCGGAGTTTTGGGCATGGCTCGGAGTAGCACACAGCCTACCAGCGATATCATGCCTCCCGTTCAATGGAGATGTCCTGAGGTGTTTGACTAGCTGGATGCCGATCACTTCGCAAGTGGGAATTGAGCAGACTGCGAAATGAGATACATTTGGGCCAAGCGGTAGGTAGATCGAGTCGCCAGCGCGTTGCGTATGGAAAGGAAGGGGGAGGAGTGATACTCAAGAATACAGCGGCGCAAGCGCAATTACGCCCTGGTCATCTGGACAAGGAATTGAGCGTGATGTCGAGCGAGGGCAGCGAATCATACGCACTTTGGAGCAACATAAGCTCGGCCTTCCACCTCCTGCTCGTCCTGCTGCGTGCCATGCCCAACCCCTGCCATCCCGCCATTCCCGTCACCCCTCAAGACAGCCTCTACGCCCTGCACGAAGGCGACGGCCTCGTTGACGTCGAGGACCTCAGAGCGGTCATTGGCAGAGACAGGGATCTTGAGGGCCAACCTGACTGTGCGCACAACGGGCGGGCCTGCGTGGCCATCGTCTTGCAGGTTAGGCGTCGGCGTAAAAGGCTGGTGGGTGACCAGCGCGCGGGCGTTCGGGTTCACCAAAGTGTCGAAGACCTGGGCGGCCGCCGAGTTAGCATATGCCCCAGGAATGATTTGTGTTGCGCACGAGGGAGCCCATCTCTGCGAAGTCAATCTCGAGTATGACGTGCGAGAGGGTATTGGATTGAGGCATGGTGCTGGTTGGAGATGGTAGAGAGATAAGAAGACAGGGCGCCTGTCGCGCGCCTCCCTTGGTTCCAGATCTGGTTCGAGAAGCACGGACGCGACGCGACTGCCACCGTCACGCCGCGCCGACTCGCCAGCTCAAGTCTTGCGTTGAGACGCGACACGCGAAGTCATCTTGCACCTGGGAGAGGGGGACTACGAGGTGTGTGACGCGTACTTTGATGGTCGCCTCGTTTGCTGACAGCGAATGGAAGCGCTCGGTGCGCAACTACCCGTGCGCATTGACCCTCTACAATTGACTGCACTCCCTGCCCCACGCAACCTAGCCCGCGCCCGCGGCCTGCCTGCCTCTTTTTGCCTGGTGAAACTCCAAGACGCGCAGCCAGCCTTCCTGTATTCTTGCCGGTGGATCTCCCAGGTGAGTCGTTCATTTCGAAATGTCAACGGACGGAGCGCACGACGCCCCCTGTTGCCTATGCGCTGCCCACCCTCCACACGTCTCGCACTCCGCACACTGTCGACAGGCGTCTGCGCAGCCTTGCACGGAGCCACACCAGGCACCTCTGGGCTGCGCAGACGTGTACCAACAGCGCGCAGAACGCGAGACGCGTCTGCCAGCGCGTGCCGCCCGCCCTGTCCGCGTCACGCGTTCTCTGCGCCGTCGACAGGCGTCTGCGCAGCCTTGCATGGAGCTACACCAGGCACCTCCTGGCTGCGCAGACGCATACCGACGGCGCGCAGAGCGCGCTACACGTCCGACGGGGCTGTCGGGGCGTTGTCTTTTTTTGCATTGGCCAGGTAACTGGATCATGGTAGAGAATGTTCACTGACCTGCTTTATTTTCACCTGCAGAACCTCTGAAAACGCGCTGCCAAAAGGGCTGCCGAAAGCCAAGGCTGCTGGAGGCAAAAGTTGCGGACACAAAGTCGGGTGGCGCTGCTGAGAGGCGCTGGGATAGCTAGGAAGATAAAGACATCCAACCAGCGCCGCTGCGAGGCGAGGCTCATCTGGTCAAATCAACAAGGTGAGTACGGTCATTCCTGGGTGCTCTCAACCGGTACTGACCTGCGTGTTTTGCGCCTACAGAACATCCGCCGGTGCGCGTCGAAGGCGTGGACAGCTAGCCAACCAGCGCCGCTGCGAGGCACGGTTCTTCTGGGCAAATCGACAAGGCGAGCATTTCGAGTCCTACGCGTGTTTGGCCCGGTGCTGACCGGCATGTTTTGCGCCTACAGAACATCCAAGGGTGAGCGTCGAAAGCGTGGCCAGCTAGGCAACCAGGGCCGCTGCGAGTTGCGGATCGCCTGGGCAAATAGACTGGAAGGTGAGCTCTGCGATTTGTACGCGCGTTTGGTGGGTACTGACAGGCGTATTCTGCGCCTACAGCACATCCACGAACGCACTGCGAAGTCGCTTTTAAAAAATCGGAGGGTGCGGCGCAAGACGAGATGAGCGAGCGAACGGTATGCCGTCGCAAATGTTGCGGCCATAACCTGCGCTAATCTGACCCACCAGACAAGATCAAATCAAAAAAGATGTACTCTCCGTACGTGTGCCAAGACTTTGACTTGGCTGCTGCCATAGCGGGCTCGCTCGCTCATGAGCACACGAATAGCCTCAACGACGCGCAGCATCTCAGAGACATACAGACCGAGAGCCTCGCCGAGGCGCAGCGCGAACGCAGCGCGTGGCCTGGAAACGACTCGGATGGCGCGGGCGGGGCAGTGCTCTGAGGAAGAGACAGCAAGTGCCAAAGCAGAGCATGCGCGCAGAGCCATCCGCGCTTGCGACCGCGAACAGCGAGAGCAGGAAGATGCCGGGTACGAAGACGTCGACCTTGACGTTGCCCACGCTCCAGTCGAACACCCTCAGAAAGCCAGAGACAAACGAAGACGGCGCACAGACCGCAAGGCCAGTCAGCGGCTCACGCCTTCTGGCGTGCCCTTGCCGACAGCGCACATGGCCGGAGCTTATGCCTCTGCGTCGATTGCTCAAGGCCTTCCCGCGGATGTTGCGGACTTCAAGGTGGCAAGCGGTAGCTGGATTGCCAAGGCAGGATTCGACGAGGTGGCGGCGGCCTATCTCGACCAGCTGGTTCCGCCGAACGAGCGGGTTGAGAGGCACAAGTTCACAATCAAGCGTTGGGATGGAATGTAAGTCCGCAACTAAATCCTGTCCCTAGCTCAAGGATGCCCCTGACGTCCAGTTTGCGCGGCTAGTAATGGCGAGTCCTTTGTTGACCGACAAGATCGTGTGCTCGTGCAATTGGCCGGGCGACCGCCGACAGACAAGTCGTGGCCCGACGTGCACAAGAGTGCGAGTCGCGTGTTCGACAAGGCAGCAGACATCGCCGGGTTCAAGGAAGATGGCCCAAAGCACCAGCGGGGGCAGTATCACTCCATTCATGCCGGATTCACATTTGGCGGAGGTGAAAAGGTACGTCGACGTCTGGAAACAGCGGGCGCGGCCGTGGGTTAACCCTGCTCATTCCAGGAGCCGTACAACGTGGCGCGGAAGAGCGAGAAAGTTCAGGAGGCAAGGGAGGAGCTGTTGGGATATGAAGGGGTGGGCCGGATTGCAGGCTTCCAGAGCAGTGCGTTGTGTTTCCTTTCGACCACTCCTCTTACTCACATTTTGTATTACGATAGGCGCAACATCCTTGCATGGGCCACGGCTCTTCGAGCATCTCGATGGAGTCATAACAGACGTGCAGGCCCACAACCCACTCCTCCAAAAACCGTTCAGGCGAAGCGTGTTTCCTGTGGCTACTTTCAACTTGGGCCCTCGAGCGCAGACGGTACCTCATCGGTATTCGAAGAATGTGCCCTACGGGTGGTGCGCTATCACTGCGCTGGGGGACTTCGACCCCACCAAGGGCGGCCACATAATCCTATGGGAGCTCAAGTTAATCATTGAATTTCCTCCGGGGTCGACAATCCTCATTCCTTCCGCGCTTCTCACCCACAGCAATACGCCTATCCAAGAAGGCGAGACACGTCAATCTCTCACTCAATACTGCTCAGGCGACCTAGTGCGCTGGCATGCCTTTGGGCAACGGACCGCAGAGACGCTGAGCCAGGAGGACCCCGCCCTGAAGCAACGACTCGACGAGGAGCTCGCGGGACGGTGGAAGAAGGCGGTTGGATTCTTCTCGAAGCGATCAGAGCTTCAGGAGGATTTGTGGGCGATGCGTGAGGAGTCCCTCTAGTAGGTTGTTTTTTGGGTACAATATGTATATACATAATGCTCTAGTAGATGCAAGTAAATACAGAGTTTCTGGTGGCTAGAATTGGCATAAGGCAAGGCAGGGCAGAGGACTGAGGTGGGACTGTAGCATAAGGCGCATGTGACATGGTGTGACATTGGGCTCGCTGTGACCAAATGTCGCGTCGTGCCCATTTAGGCAGGTAGGTGTTAGTGTCAATTATGGGGGGAGGGTTTCCCAGATGCACGACGCGGAGTTCATGCAGATTGAGAGCACGCGGTGTGCAAGCTTTGCGAGAGGCGATGGGGGGAAGGTGTGGATGTGCAAAGAGAGCCCAGATGTCCAGCGGATCAACCTTCTTGCCCTGTCAAGCATATATGTTAGCATTGTTGAGTTAGTGGACGCTGCACTGACGTACCTTCTTCTCCGCATCAGCGCGCGCTACGCCGGACAGCCCCGACAGACCTTCGAATTCCTCTGAGCCCGTCAAATAGTTCATGAGCTCTCCAAATAGAGACTGCGGCACCTCCTTGTCCTTGTAAAACTGTGTCCAGAGTCGTGCAATGAGGGTGTAAGCTCCGGCAGATGTCGACCATCACGCTGCACAAAAGGGTCGGAGTTTGTGGAATGGATTCAGAATGACAGCAGCAATAAAAATGTCTTGGTCTGCGACAGCCCAGCGCTTCTCGAGGCTTGCGCAAACAGCATCACGTGCAATAATGTGACGTGAATCGGAATGCGGAAGGGAGTCGTATCAGTGGCGCAACACTCCGAACATAAGGAGGACGGTGTCCGGCCGTGTGTTAGCCGCCTGTGCGATGTTTGCGGCGATTGCTAAGGGCTCTAGGTGTAGCTTCATGCTGTGACACATGGAATCAGCAACTGTCATGTATCCCAAAGTAAAGTTGTTGAACCTACCAAGCTAGAGCAACCCAGAAAGCACTGTCCTTGATTATGCCGATCATGCGCGTTGCTTGGCGCTTTGCACTGGCGTTGCTGGTGATAATTTGGCTGTTGCTAGGGCCCCCCGGAGCTCATCTGTTGACACTAGCATACAAAGCGCGGGTTGCAACCTCAGTCAAGCAGGCGGTCATATGCAAGGTAGTGCGAGGTCCAGTGGGTCAAAACAGCTTAAATGACGGTGAGGACACGGCCTCCTGTCTGAATGTCTCACAGAAGCGCGAGCACGAACATCTTGCTGCGCAGCCAGGTGATAAGTTCCGTTGCCTGTTTGGTGAACTCAAGGAATGGTGCCTTTATCTTGAAGTAATTGCCAACAACAAGATTAACCTAGCACAACATTAAATTCACATTTGTAGTCGTGCATGAATATTGACTGAACATACCTGATAACCATAACAGTCTGGCAAAACGAGGTCAGGCTGCTCCTTCCCTAAAGTCACCCGCGCCTTCTTCGACTCGCCCGACCCATCCGAACAAAAAGGCGATGACGACAACACCAAACTCCGTCTCTATGATGCACATTGATGTCTTCATATGACCAAGCAGGTTCTCTGCTGTCTTTCGCTCTGCTGAAGCGTCGACAAGTTGGATTGTGTGGCACTAGATAACAAATCATTTTAGTATTTCGCTGTAGACCAAGTCCGCACGCACATACCTCGCGGCCAGCCATCATCATAAATGCGAGATAATGGTGATGGTTCTCACCTGACCACCCATCGCACTGACCCGTTGCTTCTTTGCCCTTGGCGTGCTCCCGAGCTGTTTGCCAGTATGTCGAGAGCTCCTGCGGGATTATGCGCCGGGTGAGTGTCTGATGTGAGAACATGCGTGCCCAGGGGATGAACTCGGCACAGAAAGCATGCCAGGCGGGGTTTTTGACCCATGAGAATGGGACAGGAATGGCCGCGGTCAAACGGCCGACTAATGCTTTGAAGCGAGCCCGCTGCTGGCTGGTCCAAGGAGGTGGAAGTGAAAATGAAGTCAGACTGGAGTCCACAGACCTCAGGCGCTTTATGGGGCGGTGATGTGTGGGAACAGGCGGCGGGGATGGTGTGTCGAACAACGTGACCGAAGACGCCATGCAAGAAAGCGGGGTAGAATGAGGAACGGCGGTGAAGCCAAAGGTTGACAGCACAGGCGCGGATAACACGGGATAAATTGATGTTGACATGCTGGTAGGTATTGCTGGTGAAAAATCTAGGTCTTTGTGAAAGCTGCAAACAGCACTGTCAATGACCGGAGCAAAATATATGCAAGTGAGATAAGGGACCTTGAGATTGTGGATTGCTACTGGTCGCACCAGCACTGCCGAATTCTGGGAAAGGGATAGCTTGTTGCACAGGACCTGTCCATAGGAGCGACGAGATGGCAAGCTGAGCTTGAAATCTTCCTCTGCTCGCTGTTGAACGGCCAGTGTCTGATGCGAGCAATAGCGGAGGTGATTGATGAGGGTCGACGAGCGACTGGACAGCCAAATGCAACCGGCAGGTAGCAAATCTATTGACCATACTGTAACAGGTATTACACAATGTCATATAACAGCAAAGATGACGCACGGGTAGACTGGATCGCGCTGGAATCCCGAGTAGATCCCCAAGCACCGCTCTGGAGCTCAGCTTCATCCCAGGCATGCTCATCAGCCACCCGAGTATCGAAGCAAGCCTTGCAGGCAACCTTTGCCTTGTCCTTACGTGTGTCGGCATAGGCCTCAGGAGCCTTGAGGGGAAGCAGCGAGTGATCGTAGAAGTGGGCCCGCCACCAACCGCGACGTTGGGGTGCCTTGATCAGCAGTTGCCAATAGTGATTTCCGGGCTTGGGTCGGGCCTGAAGCCCGCAGCTTGGGCTGGGTTTTGGAGGGCTCAGGCTTGTCAAAATGTTCGCCCGAGCCCGCTATGCAGGCTCGGGCTGAGCACGGGCTGGGCTTGGGCTCAAGCCCGGGCTTCCGTGTGGGAGACAAGCTGTATAGACTGCTATCTAGGACTATGAAAGTACTGTAGATGCGTCGGGTTCGGGCTCCTCTGAGTCACTGTCAAGCTCGAGCTCGAGCACAATGGTATCACTTTGCTCACGGAGCTCCAAAGAGTCCTGCAATACCTCCTCATCCAACTCCTCAGTCAAGAGGCAATCCTCGAGAGCCAACGATGGGCCTGCCTCGCGCACGAGCAAGTTGTGCTTCGCGCACATTTGAGTGACTGCAAGGCTTCCACGACATCGGCCTTGAGACGATTGCGCCGCTTTGTGATAGTTATTCCTGTGCTGGAGAAGGTGCGCTCGCTTGAGACAGCGGATGCCATGATTGCGAGGTAGTCCCTCGCAATGGTGGCCCACGTCGGATAGCGATGTGCATTGACCTGGAAAAAGATTGGGACACTGATGTAAGAAGGCTGTAAAGGCATGATATAGAAGATTGAAATGCACGTACACCCCACCATTCGACAAGAGACATGTCATCCGGCATGTCATCGTCAGAATCCATGTACTTCTTCCACTCTCGCTCCCAAGCCGAGGAGAAGTCGGCCGTCGCGCCGGTCGCAATGATGAGGTGGTGTTGAGTGAGCCGTTGTCTGACGATTCATTGTTGATCAGACAGCGGACCTTCTTGCTTCGTCGCCCTGCGCTATCATGTGTCGGAGGTGGAGCGTCGCCGAAGAGCTGCTTGGAGTATTCGCGGAACTGCCAGGATGGTTGGTATAGATAATGTCTGAACAGCGGAAAGAGCAGCTTACCTTTTTCTTCACAAGGGCAATTACGCGCGTACACAGCAGCGGAGTCCAATTCTTCTTGAAGTACGCCATTTTCTTGCATGGATCAAGGACTCGTTGCATTCAGTTGGGTTGCCAAATAAGAACGATGCGAAGAGAAGCACATACCCATGGCAATGACATACACATCTGTTTCTTCCATCAACTCATAGTATTCTTCGACTGTGGATAGGGCCGCTGCAAGTGCCGGGCGGAAATGTCCGTACTTCTCGTCTTCCAGTCGCTTCTTCCACGCACGGTGCAAGCTCTCGAGGGCCGGGATTGCGAGAGTAAGGGAGGGGTATTTGTCAGAGGAAAACTCTTGCTGGGCATTGTCCGCCCACTGCGCACAACGGTTAGCGTGCAAGATGAGCAAAGGTATGTGTCGGTAGTACTTACCCCTAGCAAAGACACAAACAGTTTTACCTGCTCCCATTCTTGGTCTGAAAGCCACAGTTGCTCGAGCTTTGCATGCCTGTTGTTGTTGTTCTCGTCCCAGATGAGTTCCCGGATAAATGAATTGATAGACTACAGAGCAGAGAATGTTTGGGCGAGACTGAATGATTAACAAGTACTATGCGGCACTTACCTGACGGAGCTTGAGAGCACGAACCAGCATAACAAAGGTCAAGGACCAGCGGACGGGCATGTTGAGTAGCAAGCCAAGAGCTGCTGTTGCCGCAACGGCGGGATGCACTTCTGTTGCTAAGGAGGTTGCGGCACTGGGTGCCGGTGCACTTGTCTGGATCCGACGGAAGATCTCCTTGCGCTTGCTTGAAGAACATTCCTATGCACGTACAGAATTTGTGGTGAGCAACTGATCAGAAGACGACAACAGAGACATACCTTGACGACAATAGCCTGAACAATCCCAATCTTGTCACGGTTGTTCTCCGCCGGCATATGGGCCTCGGGATCGTGTGGATCCTAGTGCTTGGCCTTGCTCTGAGTCTTCAACAGTGCTTGAGTGGCGAGATTGATAACATGGGCTAGACACCTGGGAGGACAGAGACATCGGACACAATTGTCGATGGTTGTGGACCAAGTGAGAAAATGCAGGCATCGCTCAGAGCGCTCTATGACCTAACACGCTACCTGATTCGCTGCTGCTGGCGTCAAAGGGAAGCCCCGTGTCGTCTCTGATGAGTTGCAACTCTTCCATCATCGTGCCATTGTTGCTCACATTGTCGCAAGTGACGAAGCCGATCTACAAAGAAACTGAGCAAAACATACCAGCACAGAGGTGAGCCATCATACCTTGTGTGTGATTCCGATGCGGCAGACAACTTTGAACAGAGCTTGCCCAAGACACAGTCCAGAATGTGCGTTCAAGTTATTGAGCCGCGTAAAGCCAATGAGAGCCGACTGCAGCTGCCACTTCCCCGTGACTTCCTCAATCCAATGCGCGGTTACCGCAAAGTAAGCATCAACATTACTAGCTTGCCAGCCATCGCACGTCAACGATATCTTCCCCTTCACAGCATCACTCTAGTTGATGAATATAACAGTTAGTACCATCCCCGTGCGCGTTGCGGAGAGAGATCTTACATTCAGTCGCTTTTTCAGGCTACGCAGATGATTTTGGAAGAGCTCAATAATCTCCCTCCGCGTCGCCTTTTTCCCTGGGATCTTTACGCCGTCCTTTGCACGCCATGCAACCTCAATCATTGCCTGAAATTTTGGGTGCTCAAAAGCGTACAGCGGCTACGTCGAGGAATGTAGTAAGCTCCTTGTACTTGCTCGAGCATCGAGTCATACCTGATCTGTCACTACCAGCCACTTGATAGCGGCACACTTGAACTCGTCATCGGAATATGGAGCTGGCTTTGTCATAGGTACGGTATGCTCATCAATTGATTTCTGTGTTGTTGTTGACTTAGCTGCGTTACGGCGGTTCTCCATATCGGCAGGTAACATTGATGTGAACTTGTTGGCCTTTGCCCAGAGGAGGTATGCACTCTGAAATTACCGTGAGTGGGGGACCTTAGACTTGTACCACCACCATAGCAGGTTTTTCCCACGCTTCGACGTGGGGAGGTTGGCCGTCGTACCACCGCACAAGACAACTAGCTCGTCCTTTCTGGTATCAAACGACGGCCACAGAGCACCGCTGCCCCCCCCCACAGTACCAACCCGTCCAGGGACCATCTGACACTCGCCTCAGGCAAGAGACAGACCCAGAGACGCGGCAGTGGCTCACGCACCAAACACCTACAACGCCCACGGGTGGTGCGTCACCCAGTTGCACTGCATCCCCGAGCAGAGTACCGCCAAGTCCCATCGTATGTACCCTCACCTACCATTGACGCTGTCCCTACAATGCTAGTACACGAGCAAATCCACTCCTTTTTTCCCCTTGCACACCCGCGCGACCCCCAGCATGAAAGGCATGCCACGACAACGCAACGAGGCGATCCCCCCATCCGCAGCCCCAACCCCAAGACATTGACCAGGGCGATCGACATAGTGTGTCCCCAACGCAAAGACAAACCCAGAGATCCTGATTGATAGCGATACACGCCGCGCAGGCGTGCCGTCGAACGATGACGTCGACCACGGCCCCGACCCAGCGCACCTGGCTCAACCGGCGAACACTCCCCCTTCCTAATCTGCAGAAAGGGATCAAGCAGACAAAGACAAGCCTTGAGGCAAGTAATATTTAAGCACGACGAAATGCTCCCAAAAGCCTCAGATTTCCAGCACTGGACGTCTACACTACTCTCTCACTTCACGAACGAACAACTCTCTCTCCCTTGTACCAGCAATATGCCTGTGGAACCCAAAGAAGCCCAACCTCGTGCCACGACCGCCCGCAAAGCCAACCTCGCGGGCCCTCACGCCACCTCGACTGAAGCTAGACACACGACCAAGCCTGCGGCCGGAGACACGCCGGGTACGCAGAACTAAACCGACGCAACCCACAATATCTAACACCCTACACAGCCCAGTCATACGCGTCCGCCGCAGGAAAAGGACTCAGGCGCTCGCTGCGCGGCTCACGTGCGAGCATGAAGGACACCGCTAACGATCAGTCGGTCCCCGACGAGAAACCCTCGACTGAGGAAGGGGTACCGGGTAAGAGAACGCAATCCCGCGCCTCAACCACCCCCCAGACTAACGACGTACCCGCAGGAATCGCGTCGAAGAACCGCTTCGACGTTCTTGACGATGACGAGACAATGTCGCCGCTCTCTGACAACAACGACCAGACCCCGACGCCCCAGAACTTTCCAACCAAGCCAGCCCACACGGCGCAGGAAACTCCCCAACCGCCCTCGGCACGCTTCACCACGGCCACGCCCGACATCGCAACCCCGGCCGCCAAGAATGAGCCAACGTCGCGTACCACGACGCCACCCCCCGAGGCCTTCACCCAACAGTCGACCACCGAAACCCAGGCTAACACGCCGGTTACCCCGCCTACCAAGCTCAAGAACAAAGGCAAGGGGAAAGTGCGTGCCTCTCACCCCCAGATGTAAGCAGCAAGACGTGCTGCGTCATAACTGTTACTCCAAAAGGCAGTTTAACAGAGAAGTTATATTCTCTGCCAACCAGCACAATATATGTAGCATTTCCCGACCATGCTGTAAGCTGTAGGCTTACACCAGACTCCCCCTCCCCCTACCCCGACGACTGTCCCGGACTCCTCCCCCATGCACGCTGACCCGCCCCCAGGTGCATCCCCCACGCAACCAGGCATGACTTACAACGGAGTCGACCCAGCGAACTAGGCAACAGGTGCCACCAACTTTATTAACAGCTTTTGAGGCGAGTACACGGACACATACGCCTCACAGCCACCCCACACCCCGGCTTTCTTCAATGCCACGTCTGTCGGGCTCACCCCAGATGGCAAAGTCCGCCACATGTCGTTCACGTCCGTCAAGGAAGTAGAAGACGAAGACTCAGAACCCTCGAGGAAGTGCCGCCGCCACGCGTCAGGGAACTTTGTACGTTCGAGCCCCCCTCCCCCCACCCCTTCCTTCAGGCGCGGGAGATCGCCACCCGTCCCCCCCCCCAGCACGACTTCACTCACAACGCCCCACCTTTCCAACCAGGCCCGCCGAACGCCCCGACTCACGATTGGCACCCAGACCCCAACCCCGGCCCGCAGCCCGCAGCCAACGCCCCATCATGCTCCATCGCGAGCCGCATAAGGCAGGCGCACATCCGCCCCACTGCAACCACAAGCGCCGCGCAATTGAGCGCGGCTAGCGGCCTCACGATCGCGAACTTCCCTCTAGTCCACTACACCCACTCCGGCAACCTTCTCCAATTCGTCGCCATGTCACAGATCGCTCGCTGGGACGAAGAGAAGACCCCACATTTCCTCCTCGACTTCTTCGACCAAGATATCAAAGACCCTAGCACGCACGCAGCCTGGTGCGCCTTAACCTGCCAGAAGATCACCAAGTGGAGCGGAGAGCCGAATCTGCATGTGGCCCGCCCATACAGTCAGACGACACCATTGCCAACAACATGTTCCCAATGACATTCTTCGTCTCCAACATCTCTGCCCGATCGCGCGACTTCTTCCTCAACCAACGAATCCTCGACTGCAACGAATTCTCAGCCCACGCTGTCAAGTACGAGCTCACATCGCCTGAGTACTTCTTCACGCTCGCAGGCTTCGTCACGGCACACGCCGACAAGGTTGCGGAGGTCGTCGCCGCCAAGTGGATGTCAGAGGAATCGTGTATCGCCCTAGGCAAGATCATTCAGGACGCAGCAAGCAACCCCATCCCCCTCACGGATGAACATGTCAGGAGCTTCGTCGCCTCACTCCGAATCCAGCGCGTTGACACCAAGGGACAAGGCGGAATACTCATTCCCCGCTTCTCCTCATCGACCTGACAACTCTCCCCGACGACGACTACTGGTATACGCTGCGCACCCATTTCACGTTCCTCACGTATCAATCCCCGATGGAGGGCACCGGCACACAACCCCCGCCCCTCTATTGCCACATATGCCACGGGTGCTGCCACCCACGGGGCCTCTGCCCCTTCCCCAACGTCCCCGGCTGGAAGGGACCGCAGCATGACACACCCAGGAACGGCAAGGCCGCGGTAACGGAGTCAACCCTGCGCGTGGAGGATACTTTGGCGCGGGTCGGGGCCGCCGCCCGTAGGCTTCCGAGACGCGCACGGTCAAAGGTTGCCATCGAGTAAAACTAATGCACACAGTAAGGACACATATCTCTTAGTAACGACATCACGACCCTCTTACGACTACGACTACCCTACATGACGCGGACTCACGCTCCCCCTGTACGACCCCCAAATAAGTATACAGCATATATACACTCTCCTTCACGCAATACAGACCTGCTGAACCATGACAAGCAAACAAGCACTATGAAATGAGAAAATAATCCGGCAACGCCGCCTCCGCGGTAGAGAAGCGGCGACATCGAGCTAAGGATGAGAATATATACCGGCAAGGAGTCTTGAGGTGCTTACGAGCCGGAGAACGAAGGACGCTGGCCCGCGCCCACATTTACTGACCGGAAACAGGACAGGAAAGCCCGGGCGTCTACACACCGCAATGACTAGCAAAGAGCTACAACAGAGGCCTATTCAGGTCTTGAGCTAGCCGTGCTGAGAAGCTTAAGTCGTACTAGTACCGCCTCCACGCTGCCAACGGGAGTGGAGGTACGGAACGCTGACATGTGCTCACCTGTGGTGGTTAGGATAAGCCACCCGCGCCCGCCAATAGTTGTAGGCGGAGCGTTGTGACCGACTGCAAATTTTACCAACTTTACACCACCAGAGACCGGGTTTTTAAACGGCAACGGTGCGAGCTCCCCGAACCGCGGAGAGGGGATGTCTTCAACCGCCGAGACCCCCTCAAATGATGCGGAGCAAGGGAATGCAGGCGGAGCTGCATTGTCAGCACTTCGACCAAACCCCGGCAACGGGAGTCCTCATTGGCAGGACACAGTAATTCAGCCACTAGACCTCAACATGAGCAGCATAAATCGTGATCGGATTATCAGTCGCTCCAAAAAGAAGAAAGGAAAGAGCTTCAAAGCCCACGTCAAATTGGCGACCCAGAACATAAATGGACAGATCTTCTGCACCAAAGTGGGAGTACTACGCAGTAAATGGCTCAAATTACACAGAACAATAAAAGAAGACAAAATCGGGATAACAGCCCTCCAAGAAACGCACCTTGCGGACGAAGACCTAGCGGACATCCAAGCAAGATACTCAAAAGCGCACGTAATATTCAACTCGAGCCTGCCAGACAGTCCAAGAGCGAAGGCGGGAGTAGGTTTCGTCCTAAATAAAGCGATGGTAAATATGTCAGACGCCACGGTTGTCCCCCTAATCGAGGGGCGGGCAATCCTACTGAAAATAAAGTGGAATAACTTGGAGACACTCCATATACTTAATGTATACGCACCAAACCTCCCGAACAAATACCCGGATTTCTGGGAGCTACTAGAAGACAGACTGAGAGAAGAACATATAACAAGAATCGATTACCTCCTAGGAGACTTCAACCTGGTAGAAGATGCCCGAGACCGAACGCCACAACACCCTGACAACGAAAGGGCCGTAGAAGCACTCCGGGACTTCAGGCAAGCACACAATCTAATAGATGTATGGAGACACGAAAACGAAAAGGAACAACTCTTCACATACCGACATAGCACGAACCAGATCACATCGCGCCTAGACCGAATCTATACAACCGAAGAAAATGGTAAGTACGCGTATGAGTGGAAAACCCTACCCAAAGCTGTCCCATCCAACCACGACATGGTCTCTGTGCAGCACACTGTTAAGAAAGCACCCAACATTGGCAAAGGCCGCTGAACCTGGCCCCTTTTCATACTCGACGACAAGAACCTAATCAACACCATAATAAGCAAAGGCCAGACTCTGGAGGAAAGACTCGCAGCGCTGTTCATTGATTGCCAAGAAAACAACCCCCAGGTACTCTGGCAAGAATTCAAAGAAGATATAACCAACAACACAAAGAGCACGGCAAAATCGGCAATCAACCGCATCGCGACAAAGATCCGGAAACTCAGAGAGGAAGTCCAGCGCCTGGCGAACAACCCATCCCTCGACGATAACGAGGACACGAGACACGAGGAAGCAATCCTGGTAGAAGAGATTGACCACCTCGAAAGGAAGAGACGATCAGCGTCCGAAAGGAACGCGCAAGCCTGATGGTTCCTGAAAGGCAAATCTGTTGATAAATACTGGACGAAGGTGAACAAGACACCAAAGCCGAGAGACGTCATGACCCGCCTGAAGAAGTCCACAGGACATAATAACCCAGAAGCCGTGCAAGCCTATGAGACAAACTCGCAGAAGATGGCCGAAATGGCCGCGCAGTACCATGCTACCCTACAAGATGTGGATACACAGGCAAACAGATAGACAACGCACTCCACCCGAGAAAGCAGAGCCCGAGTCCTCGACTCGATACCTCAGAACCAGAAGCTAGCACCAGAGACAGAAACGCAACTAGAGGATGTCGTCACAGTGGAACAAGTACAAGAGGCCCTCAAAGCGTCTAAGAACGACACCGCGACCGGCCTGGATGGCTGCCCGTATGAGCTACGGAAAAAGCTAGAGGAAGAACACAGCAACTCGGGCAAAGAAGATAAACCAGGCTTTGACATCCTGAAAACACTCAGAACTGTATTCCAAGATATCCAGCGCCATGGCGTCGACCCGAGAACGGACTTCACAGCAGGTTGGATGTGCCCGATCTACAAAAAGAAGGATCGCACGGAGATAGCAAATTACAGACCAATAACCCTACTGAACACAGACTACAAAGTGGTCACGAAGGCACTGGCAATGCAACTAGCAAAATGCATTAGCCCACTGATACACCCTGACCAGGCCGGTTTCGTACCTGGGAGATCCATATCGGGCCATGTAAGACTCGCGCAGACTGTGATTGATTACGCAGAGGCGACGGAGCAAGACGGGGTCATAATAGCACTAGACCAAGAAAAAGTGTATGATAAAATTCGACATGAGTACTTATGGGACGTACTCACAAAATTCAAGCTACCCAACACATTCATCAAAACGGTAAAAGCGCTCTACGGACGAGCATTCACGACAGTAAACATAAATGGATATCTGAGCGGCCCCTTCCAAGTCACTAGAGGGGTACGCCAAGGAGACCCACTTTCGTGCCTTCTCTTCAATCATGCAATAGAACCTCTCGCCTGTATGTTTCGAGCAACACCAAACCTCAGAGGATTCCATATCCCGGGCCTGATGAAAAAACTAATAATAAACCTTTTTGCCGACGACACGCTACTTTACCTCTCGAAAGAAGACCGCTACCGCGATGTCAAACCCATATTAGACAACTGGTGCATGGAATCAGGAGCGCACTTCAACATCGACAAAACAGAGTACATACCAATTGGATCCGAGGAACACAGGAAAACGGTGCTAGAAACCAAACGCCTCTCACCCAGGGATAGGCACCTTCCTGAAACAGCCCGAATAGCAAAAGACGGAACTGCGGTACGCTACCTGGGAGGCTACGTCGGTAACGACATTGATGACATGATCCCGTGGGGCCCTGTACTTGACAAAGTTAATGATAGACTCATATAATGGAACCATTACCACCCATCCCTTTGAGGCAAGAAAGCCATCGTGCAAATGTTCGTAGGAGGCTGCACGCAGTACCTGGCAAAAGTCCAAGGCACCCCGAAGACCATTGAGAAAGCGCTAGAGAAAATAGTCAGGAACTTCATGTGGTCGGAAAACACCCAAAGAGCACCAATAGACTTGAAATACCTGTATCGGAAGACTGAAGATGGGGGTCTGGACTTACTAGACATCAGCGCAAGAAACCAAGCAATCAAAATAACGTGGCTAAAATCATACCTAGACATGACGGAATCTCGCCCCACATGGGCTTTCGTGACCGACATCCTGATCGCAAAAATATCCAACGCGCCGGATATAGCAAAACTAAATAAATTCCTGCAGACGTGGTTAGTACCGACGAGGGGGAAAAACGCAAAATTACTCCCCACAGGAGTAATATGCATGCTCAAAACAGCGAAAACCTACCACACGAATTTTGCGTGCCTGAAACTCTCAGACACCCTGAAAAGACAGCTCCCAGTATGGTTCCACCTCGGAACACTCAATGCTAAACCGACCATGAACCAAGCAAAATGTCTAATGCACACGCATAAGATCACCCGAGTGATAGACATGGAGAAAGCAAAAGAGAGACTCTCGAACAGAGTGAACGGCCGCCTACATTACCCCCGATTGAACTGCGCCTGCCGCGACTGCACATCGGACAGAACAAAAGGATGCACCAACCCTCACAAGCGCGCCCTAGAAGCGAAACAGATAATTGAAAGAATGGACGAGAAGACGAGCCTGACCCTTCAGGAGCCGGACGACGGGCTCACACTCACACGGCACCGACACGCCACCAATCAGACTGCTAGAACGAATAATAGAGAAATTACCTTCGACCCTAGTGTAACAACAAAGTCGCTAGCGGACGCTTTCCGCATCTTCACAGACCCCGCGTGCCAAGCGCGCGTCCCAGCGCACCGTGTTGTAGGCCCCAACAGAGGACGATACAATCTAAGGGAACTAAAGATAGTCTACACCAACGGCTCCTGCACAAATAATGGTAAATTAAACTCACTATGTGGAAGCGGGATCTGGTACGGCCAGGACCACCCAAACAACATGGCCCTCCGCATAAATGGACAAGCACGAACAAACCAGATAGGCAAAATCGCTGCGATAGTAGCGACGCTGCAATATGCCGACGAACTAGACCCCATACAATTTAGAACGGACTCGGAGACGGTCCTAAAGGGACTCACAGAATACCTGGAAGACTGGGAGAATAGAGGATGGATAGGAGTCGCCAACGCAGAATACTACCAAGCAGCAGCCTATCGTATGAGAATCAGGTTGGCGACAGTCACCTTCCAATGGGTCAAAGGACACAGCGGAGACACAGGAAACGACGGAGCAGACGAACTGGCGGATGCCAGAGCACGGAAAGACAGATCACAAAGAATTGACCTATACGTACCCCCGGAATGGTGCCTGACAGGAGCCAAATTAGCGACCATAACCCAAGCAATAGCCTACAGAGGGATAAGACAATTGGCAGAGAAAAAGCACCCAGATACCAGGGCTGGCCTCAAAGCCCAAATCGCGCGAGCAAAAGACGCCCTAGAGGCACTCACCGGTTCCCAAGAAACAGACGCTGATAGGTTCAGGCCGCGGGCAAGCGTGTAGCGAGACGTCGCGAGACGGGGAAGCAGCATGCGAGGCGCAGGGTCGCGGGAGCGTGGGTGATGGGAACGTGGTCCGGCGACCCAGGAGCAACCGGGACTGGCGACGGAACGGATCACCGGAACGGGCTAGATCGGGAGGGCTTAGCGACGTACGTAGAGACACTACTTAAGGAGCTGCGCGAGACGTAGCAACGGAATCAACTTGTGGGCGGCGTCAGCCACCCACACCCTTTACCTCACAGAAACTGTAGCCTGAGGTGCTACCAGCATCAGGAAGATAGGAGCCCCACCGCGAGGGTACAGGAAGGACGGCAGACAGGAGGAAGGGTCACGACAACCCACGGCGGCAGCTTCGCAAACGATCGCGAAGCTCTAGGAGGCTAATGCAACGACGTGCATTACTAGGCAGACTTAGGAAGGCAGGACCCCACCGATGTGGGAACAGGTAGGCAGGCGGACAGGCAAGAGGGGGCGCGACGGCCCATAGGCGGACGCTTCGCACACGGGTGCGAAGCACTCGGAGGCGGATCCCGTAGAGGGCATCCCCAGGCAGGTGAGTGTTTAGTTTGGTGTTTAGGCGGTAGGAGGTGGCCCCGCACGACCGCGGGAGGGCGCGAAGCGCGACAGCGACACGAACACCTTCCCACTCTGCAAGTCAAGTCACCTGGTCTGGATCGCGACGTATAGGAGGCAGTGTTGGTGGTTGTTGTCCTGTGAGGCACTCGCCGCACGCCCCGCTAGGGTCCGTCCCGGGTGATAGCGTATCATTTTGGAGCCCACCGCGAGGGGTATGGTGATGACGATCGTGTTCGAGCTTTAAAATCAGCCTCGTAGACGGCACCCGGTCGCTGATCAACATGGCGCCGAAACCCAAGATAGCCCACCTCCCAACGCGAACACAGCCGCAGAGGACCACGAGGGCGGACGCTCGCAATACGTCGCGACAGGCGGCCATAGAGGCAGAAATCGAGGAACCACAAGACGAGCAGGGGGAAGTCTCATCGCTATCAAGTCTGCCATCAGAAGAAGAGGATCCGCGTGGACCGACCCTCAGTAGGGAGATCCGACGCGCCGGAGAGGACCCTAGGTCCCTGATCACAGGAGGGGATCGCGTCACGATCGAAGGACTAGGAGGTTTGCTTCTGAATTCTGATGGTGGCGATAGCGACCATCACACAGGGAATGATCCGGAGGGAGAATGCTCGAGGAACGGACGGGTCAGTCCGGGATGGGGACGGGCTGTTTCCTTACAAGATAGGACTTCGCAAAACGTCGCGGAACCTAGCAACAATCCCCAACGAGCTCTATCAAGCAGCAAGAACCCTAGCAACCCAAAGTCACCAATACAGTCAGGAATGAACGCACAGCAACAAGGAACAGGAACGGGCGGAGGAGGCGGTGGAACAGGTGGCGGAGGAGGTGGCGGCGGTGGAGGCGGCGGCGGTGAAGGAGGGGGAGGCGGCGGACAACCGGTAATACCGCCTCAGCCCAACGTCGCGCCAGTCGCAATGCCTACCCGCGGGGACCGCAACGCACCGTCTTTCAATCAGAAAGCCCGCGAGTTACCGCGTTACTTCGACGAGCTGAACCATCTCTTTGCCCGGGCTCAACTAGCGGATGATACGGCGAAGAAGGGCCACGCAGTGCGTTACCTAGACGTCGCGACAGCTGAGGAGTGGGAAGCGAGGCCGGAGTTTAAGGATCCCACCAAGACCTACCAAGACTTTCAGGACGACGCCATTGTTAAACTATACCCGGGAGCCGATGAGGACCGCAAGTATACCATCGCGGACATGGACGCGCTCGTAGGCATTCTTCGCGATCACCGACTTCCTGGTTAAGAAAAGCAGGATCTCGACCCGTGAGCGCGATATCGCGTTCCTTCGCGCTTTCCAGGACAGCCTCATGAACCGGGTGGCGACGAGACTGCAGATCAAATTGCCGGACCACAATAAAGAAACACCGTACCCCATGGCCGACGTACTAGAGGCAGGAGAGTACGAGCTGAGGGGCACTCCCTCAATCGTACCAGCGGTCAGCGCAGGTCCGGCAGTGGCGGTCGCAACGATGGAGCCTGTAATCAAAATAGAACAGTTTCAAGAAGCAATCAAAGCCGCGGTCGCCGAACAGTTCGCGTGGATGCTCGTCAACCAGGGGAACAACGGAGGTCAGAGGGGTTATGGGGGTGCCTCGGGAACTCAACAGCCGCGCGCCACGCAAGGAAATCAAGGCGGACAGGGGGGAACATCAGGATGCCTTTTCTGCGGCCAAACGGCGCACTTCGTCAGGGAATGTATGGTGGTCCAGGACTACATCGCGACGGGTCGCGTATCAAGGGACCACAACAACCGGGTTGTTCTGAAGGGTGGGGGACTCATCCCGCTAGGAGAAGGCCCGCTGAAGCAGCGGATGGATGCGTACTACGCCGGGAATCAACACAGGCAGTCAGAAGCCATGATGCTGACGACGATGGACTACGAGCCGGTGCCGGCCAAAGTGCAGACAGTCGCCGGCCTAATCCAACTGACGCCGCAATTGACCGACGAAGACAGAATGACGGAACTCCAGCAGGAGATGGCAGTACTCCTGATGGCCCGAGCGGAAAGGCAAGCTCAGAAGGAACGCCGGCAGGCCGCACTGGACGCGGGCAAGTTTCACCAGGCAATAGGGCTGCTACCTGGCGAGCGCGAAAGATCGCGACGAGTCCCAGAGGTGGTCATCCCGAAGAGGAAGCCGTTTACACAAGCCAAGAAGCAGGTTTCCTTTGAGCCGGAGGCAGTCGACCGACCAGGGGAGACAGGGGATAGCGCCGACAAACAAAGGCGGGCCGACGAAGACACCACAGCGGGTGAGGAGCCGTCAACACCTCCGATCCATCCTTTCGCGAAGGTGCCCGACGCGACGTACATTGGGCCGGCGAGTTACCAACGAAGCGCGGGGCAGCACAAGGCGGACCCAGCATACAATAAGGTCGCCCCGGTCCGCGACCCCGTAATAGCAAACAAGTTTTATGAGAGGGCCATGAATGCGGAGGTCACCTTGACACAGAGGGAGCTCATGTCCATTGCCCCGGAAGTGCGCGCTCAAGTTCGCAACGTGGTGACCCCTAAGCGGGTCCCAAACGAGGCAAGAGTACCAGTAGTCCAGGCGATGGTGGAAAGCGAACCGGAGCTCTTTCTGTTCGACTTTGACCAGGACGAAGGGGCAGGAGAGGAAGAGAAGGTGGTGAGGGGCTTCGCGGACCATATGCCCAAATCCTTTCTGCAAGCCCTGGGACACCAGCCAACGGAGTTGCCCTAGGGGACGCGTGTAGGAGAGGTCATTGTGGAGGTTCTGATGGGAGATCTGGGAGAAGAGGGAGACAGGGAACCAGACCCTGAGCCGTTGGAAGTCGCCAAAGAATCGCTGGCCCTCCGTTCGATTTTGCCACTAGTCGACAACCAAGCGCATATCGAGGCAGTCGTGGATCCCGGGTCGCTGATCATTTCCATGTCCGAGGACGTATGCCATTACCTCGGGCTGCATTACGATCCGAACGTCCGCCTGGATATGATATCGGCCAACAAAAGTTGCGATAGGTCGCTAGGCCTGGCTAGAAACGTCCCGATGAAGATTGGGGGTATAACGCTGTACGTACAGGTGCATATCATCCGAAACCCGGCGTACGACATGCTCCTGGGGAGGCCCTTTGACGTCCTCACGGGAAGTACCGTGCAAAACTTTGCGGACGAGAGGCAGACGATCACGATCACGGATCCGAACACTGGAGTCATGGCGTCGATCCCCACTATTCCACGCGGCCGCAAGCGCATCTCGCGAACCCAGAAGCAGGGGGTGGAGGGTTTTCGCGACTAGAGGATTTGTTGGAGGACCAGGAGGAGGTAGGGCTGGTCGTGGGGTTCGAGCCTGATAAGCCTGATACTTTTAGAATGGAATCCCTGTGTGCGACCTACCGGAGGAATACGCGGGAGTGTTCGCGAAGCGAGCGGAAGAAGGAGAGGAGGAGGAGGAGGAGGAACGAGCAAGAGCAGGGACGTTTATTTGGACGACGGCAGACTGGGGAGACAGCGAGAGTGGGAGAGAAAGAGAGGAGGAAACGGACCGAGGTGAGCTACAGCCGACCGCGATGCAGCGCGAAGTCTTTGCGGCCACGAAGAAGCGTTACAAGCCAGCACACCTCAAGGTGAAGCCCATTCGTACGGACCTGCCGGAGCACTTCCGGATCCTCAGAGAGATCAGAGGGGACCCCCTGGCGGATATGCCGCCGCTCCCAGAGAAGCCACCGGACTTCGTACCCACGGGAAGGTACACCACGGAGCGTCGCGAACAATTTGACCGAGTCCACAACGGAGACTTCCTATGGCCGGAAGAAAGGAAGCTCATGCATGCGTTTATGTGCGCACAAAACGAAGCATTTGCCTGGGACGACTCGGAGCAGGGGCACTTCCGAGAAGACTTCTTCCCCCCCGTCACAATACCAGTAGTTCCGCATCGGCCGTGGGTTCAGCGAAATATTCCGATTCCGCCGGGGATATACGACAAGGTCATGGCGCTCATCAAGACCAAGATCGCCGCGGGCGTCTACGAGGACTCAAACTCGTTGTACCGCTCTAGGTGGTTCTGTGTGGTTAAGAAGGACGGGACCAGCCTCCGTATAGTCCATAGCCTGGAACCCCTGAATGCGGTGACCATCGCGCACTCAGGAGTACCCCCCTTCCCAGATCATTTGGCAGAGCAGTTTGCGGGGCGGCCGTGCGGGGGAATTCTGGACCTCTACGTGGGCTATGACGAAAGGAGACTAGATGAAGCCTCAAGGGACCTCACGACTTTCCAGATGCCGTACGGCGCAAAACGGCTGGTGACCCTGCCTATGGGGTGGACGAATTCCGTCCCGATCTTCCACGACAACGTGACCTTTATTCTCCAACCGGAAATCCCACATATTACGGTGCCTTTTATAGACGACGTTCCCCTGAAGGGGCCGGACTCGGACTACAGGACGGAAGGCGGAGGATACGAAACGATCCCCGGCAACAACGGCCTAAGGCGGTTCGTATGGGAACACTTTAACAACGTTAACAGGGTAGTCCAACGAATTACGATTCCTTTGAATCGTTGCTTATGTCATCTACATCCAGCATTTTTTCGACCCATGCAACGACAGTCTGTGTCGCCTTTTTTGGAAATACACTCCCACGCTATGTCTACTCGCACTTTCAATGCTCCCTCACGATTGCTCATAATGATCACATGAATTGTTGCAAATACAGTAATTACAAAACCATGTAATGCCTACAAATGATACATAAGAGTGATATTGTCGAGATTGACAGCATGAGTACTGTACTTTTTCGACCATAAGTTCGTCACGCGTCCCCTTGGCCCCCGTCGTGAACTTCGGGCTCCTCGGGTCACGCACGCACGCAGTAGGAAGAACTTAAATACGTGACATATTGTACAGACTATGTAGAGTGTATGAATCGCTTCTAATGAGCCTCGTACGCTTCGTACCGTGTGTTTGCAGCATCCTTGAGTGCCTTGACAATGAAAGTGGAGGGAATTGGGATTTCCATGAGTGGGAGTAGCCCCGATGAAGGATGAGTGTGACAGAAGACATGACTGCTCTCTGCAGAGACGAGATCGACAGTGGGAAGTGTCAAGCCAAGAAATTCAGTGATAGGCATCTCGGCGTCGGGAATGAGACGCACATAGCGCTTCAGGGCTTTGAAGCTCGACAAGATGTCTTCAAACTCATGAAGAGGAGAAGGAGAGCCTGAGAGAGACATCGGAGACAGTGAAAGTGACGGAAAGTCGAGCTATAGCAGCGGAAAAGATCATGTCTTATAAGAGTACAGAGAACAATGCAGATAGAAAACGACAACCATGGTTGTTGACAGCCATGGTCGATTGTTGCAGCACGGCCAAGGCTGCACGCGCCGGCCATGGCTACACGCGCTCGGAACTCCGGTCACGCGTCCGGACCCAATTGGAACCGTGACCCCGGCGAACTTCCAGATTGGTCACGGGTCACGCAAAATTCATTTGAACTTATGGTCGAAAAAGTACAGTAGTGTGAAGATGATGACATCATTCCGGGTTTTAAATTGCATTTAAAACCCGGAATGATGTCATTGCTTAGTAATAGGCCTCGCACTCTGACTTTCCACACTCCCTTGCTTTTGCTCAGAATGATCACATGAATTGCAGGATGTCAGTGCATTGGAAACTCCGGCGAAAGTTCCGGCGCGCATTCTTCCGGCGGAGTTCCGGCGTTGATTCGGCTTCTCGGCCGCCCGATCCTGCCCTCGATACAGACCTCCCGCCTCCCATCCCGTCCCCCATCCCTGTCCCTCATCACCTGCACGCCGCCCGCCGCTCACGCTCCCGCCGCCCGCCGCCCATAAGTTAGTTCACGAGTGCTACACGTGGAACGCAGCGCAACGCGCGTTCAGCCTCTCTCAATACGCAAGAATGACCAGCGGGCGCCGTGCGGCTGACATTGACCGCGGACCTCCCGCGCGATACCGTCAGACAGCTCGGGGTATGAGATTTGGAAGGGGGTTGGGGAGATATAATTATAGAGCGTCCACAGGTGCGCCATAACAAAGTGCGGCTGAGTGTGCTAGGCCCCAAAAGACAGTAGACAACGTCGTAGCTACGCGATATGGAGGTACATAGAATAAAGTAAAATGTACAGTAAATCAGGAGTACTGGCTTGATGGGCACGGAGCAAGGGAGGCGGCGCGGCCCGCGGACATCATCTGGGCCTGAGTGAGTGCGGCCTTCAACGCGGTGCTTTCTATTCGACGAGCGCACGACATTCAAGTTCCTCCCAACGGTGGTTCGCCTCGTCTGCAGACTCAACTAGGGCGGCGTAGAGGAGCTCGGAGTGCGTCTTGGAGGCGTTGACATGCCTACAAGGTGAGATGCGTCGTGAATGGGATACGCACTGGTCTCTGTGCTCGCGGAGGGTGCGAGTTCTGCGGCCGGGCCGGTATTGGAGCAGAGGAGTGGTCGCGCGTGGCCCGTGGTGACCTCGTTGACGAGCACGGTCGCTGTGCGCAGTGAGTGGCACGCTGGCAATACGGAGGGTGACCGGCAGAGGGTGAGAAACAGATATAGAAGATGAGAAACAAGACGTACGGGGCACCATACAATCGACACATGCAGGCTTATAGGGTACGCCAGGGTACGCCAGGGAACGGCCTGCAGCTGCGGGCGTCTTGCGGCGGGAGTCAAGAGTGGCACGGTGGAGTTGCCAAGGGCAGAGAGTCAAGCAGGATCGGTGGGTGAACGGCGGGTGAACGGCGGGTGCATGAGCCACGGAAGGTACGCGCAACTTCGTTTGCGGTGGGACAGGCGACGACGTTCAACATGGGCATATTTAACAGGCGTACTATTAGCTTGGGCGTAGCGACTAAGACAGACCTGACCAACAGCCTGGCCTGTGTAGGGCCGTCTAGACCGACCGATCGCCAGAATCAACGCCGGAACTCCGCCGGAATATTGCGCCGGAACTTTTCGCCGGAGTTTCCATATCCTGGATGCTCTCCATGAATTGTTGTAAATGCAGCATTCAGCAAACCTTGCAATGCTTACAAGTGATGCAGAATAGTGATATTGTAGTGATTGCATAGTGTAAAGACAATGTCATCATTCCGGGCTTTAGATGCAATTTATAACCCGGAATGATGTCATCACTCTTAGTAATAGGCCTGGCACATCTGCCTATACCAAAGTAGCCCGTAGCAGCCCGAGATATGTGCTTCGCCCACCGCTGTCCAGTGCATTGCAGGGCGAGCGGCCCAGTTGCATAGCAGTGTCACACAGTGCAGCAGGGGCTCTGCCCTGAATGCTCTAAGTAGTCATTATATTCATCCAATGTACCTGCAATAGATATATGTAATATAAAAGAAATTCTAGAGAAATCTGAGTCCAACTGAGAGTGGAATCGTACCGCCGTGCTGCGCACCGGCCCACTCCCAGCAAGTGCGCTACTGTCATGGCACGTTCTCAGGATGGAAATCACAGCTGATGGCAGACAAAGAAAAGGTCGCGAAGATTCGCAATTAGGGGGCCGTGCACGGACCTCTCAGACGTACGGGCTTTCTTGGGGACAGTTGGAGTCCTGCGCATCTTTATCCGAAACTTTGCGCACCGAGCCCATGCCTGGACACACCTGACGAGAAAGGACGTCCCGTTCGAATGGGGACCCGAACAGTCGCGAGCTATGGAGGACCTCAAGGAGGCAGTCCTCGCATCGCCAGCGCTCCTACCAATTGATTACACGTCGGAGGCCCCCGTGATCCTAGCGGTAGACACCTCGTACATCGCGGTGGGTTTCCTATTGAGTCAGGCGGACCCCAACGTTCCCCAAGACAGGAAGAGACGCCGATATTCTCGATTTGGTAGCATCGCGCTAAACGATTGCGAAGCGCGGTTCTCGCAGCCCAAGCTGGAGCTCTACGGTCTCTTTCGAGCCCTGCGGGCCCTTAAAGTCTACCTGATAGGGGTGAGGAACCTGACCATTGAGGTCGACGCCAGGTATATCAAAGGCATGCTGGAAAATCCTGACCTTGAGCCATTGGCCAGTATGAACAGGTGGATTATAGGCATCCTGATGTTCCATTTTGAGTTAGTGCACGTGCTGGGACTCTTCCACGGGCCCGACGGCCTATCCAGGCGGCGCAGGCAACCAGGAGACGCTCCGGAACAGGAAGACGACTTCGAAGACTGGGTGGATGCGGCGTATGGTTTCGCACATATTATAAACATGGTAGTCCCGAAGACAGCGCAAGAGAGAGCCTCTCGACGGCAAGCTGGACTGACGTGGCCAGGAAGCATAGCAGACGAACATGGGGCTGGTTCAAGCCAGGACGCGATACGTCGCGAGGAGGCCCGGCGCTCCCACGATGAACCGGCCGACGTCTGGGCAACTACGGTCCAAATGCAACCCGCACCAGCACAGGACGCGACGTATCGCAATGTTCCCAGATCAGACAAGGCTCATGAAGCTGATGAGCGGCTGGAACTAGTCAGGGACTGGTTAGGGACCCTGGCGCGGCCAGCGGACTTGACCGACGAACAGTTCGCTCGTTTTGCTAGATACGCGATCCAGTTCTTCAGGGATGGGGACCGCCTTTTCAAAAGGCACCACCAAGGCAGGCACCAACTCGTGCTGGGAGGAGACCGACGTATCGCGGTCCTCAAAGCAGCTCATGACGATGTCGGACACAAAGGCGTCTACGCAACGCGGATGATGCTGTTGGAGCGTTTCTGGTGGCCATACGTGGACGCAGACGTGGCCTGGTGGGTGAGAACGTGCCATATTTGCGAAACCCGACTAGTTCGCCACAGCCTGATACCGCCAACGGTGGCAACGCCGGCGAACCTTTTCGCAAAGATGTATGCAGACACCATGCATATGCCAGCAAGCGGCGGATTCAAATACATCGTGCAAGGACGCTGCTCCGTAACCCACTATCCAGAGTGGAGAATGCTAAGGGCGGAGACGGCGGACGCCATCGCGAAATGGATTTTTGAAGACGTCTTGTGCCGGTGGGGCGCCCTGCGAGAAGTGGTCACAGACAACGGCGCACCGTTTGTGTCGGCCTTGGAATCCCTGGCGCATAAGTATGGAGTCCGGCACATTCGAATATCGGGATATAATTCGCGAGCCAACGGAATAGTCGAGCGGTCTCACTGCGACGTACGTCAAGCGCTGTACAAGGCAGCCGATGGAAATGCTGCAAAATGGTCCTCGGTCGCGTACTCGGTATTCTGGTCGGACAGGATAACGATCAGGCGGAGGATGGGCTGCTCGCCATACTTCGCGGTAACAGGAACGCAGCCGCTAATGCCGCTGGATATCATCGAGGCTTCATACTTGATGCCTCCGCCCGAGTCTCTACTGTCATCCACAGACCTCATAGCGCGCAGGGCAATTGCTCTACAAAAGAGGAAAGCGCAGTTAAGGACCATCCACGACAAAGTTTTTGAAGCGCGACGTATCGCGGCGGTAAAATTCGAGCGTGACCACGAAGCGACGATTCGCGACTACAATTTCAAGAGAGGCGACTTGGTCCTCCTACGGTTCACGCGGTACGAGAAGTCATTAGATCGCAAAATGCATCCGCGCTACGATGGACCGCTCGTGGTAATTGGCCGACGGAAAGGGGGACCTTACGTGCTCGCGGACCTTCACGGTGCGCTCTTCGACCGACCGGTCGCGGAGTTTTGCGTTCTGCCTTACTTCGCGCGAACAAACATTGCGCTGCCAGAGTTGCCGGAATTTCTGGACGTCCCGCAGTCAAGGGTGGACGAGCTCCTTCATGGAGATAGGCAGGATCACGACGCCATTCATGAAGAGGAAGCAGATGACCCCACCATGGAAGACGATGACAAGGACAACGAGATCACCATCTAAAAAGTACCGCCCAGCACTACGGCGACTGAGGACAGTCGATATTTCAGTTGGGGGGAGGATTAGACGGAGTTTCGCGTGAAGGGAAGTACGGAAGGGGGACAAGACGACGTGGTAAACCGAGTTCGCGAACCCTAGCGAAGCTCAAAGCGGACGGACGCCGACAGACGCAATAAGTTTAGGACAAGGCGGGTCTTGGGTCAAATCGGAGGGAGCGCGCGCAAGTGTGAATCAAGCAAGCGACTTTATTTGGGAGATAGCAGGACAGCAAGACGCGGGAACACCCGACCAGGACGCGGCGCACGTCCCTACCTCGAGGCACTAAGACCCGCTGCTGTTGAAGCAGTGGGCACCTCCTTTTGAAGAAAGCTCGCGATCGGCTAAGCGACAGGCTCGGGGGCAGCGGGACCAGCCGCCGCAGTGGCCGGAGGCGTGCCGACATCCTGGAAGGAGGGGGCGGCGGCGGTGGGCGAGGCAGAGCCAGGGGCATGGTCCGGCGCGGGGGGCGCAATAGCGGCGAGTGACGCAAAGGGAGCGGCAGGAGCAACCGGAGGTGCCGGGAAAGGAAGAGAGAGACGGAGAGGTTGAGGCGCAACGCGTCGCGTTAAGACGGAGGGTCGCGCCAGCGTGTGGGTTTTGCTTCCGACAGGGAAGTGTGGCCGGCCCAGCGGGCCGCAACGGATACAGCGCTTACCTTTCACACGATCTAGCGAGGGTTCGCGCGCGGGTCAAGAAGAAGGGATAAGGAACGGAATGGACTATGGCATCGAAGCCTAGGGGTATCTCTGCTATGGCTTGGGAGGAGGAGATGTGCGAGAGGCGCGCAGAACTGATCCGCTCGATGGCGCGAATCAAGGCCACGCTGATATCCTGGACCAGAAAGTCTGCGGGCTGGAGGTTGGCGAGGAGGCGGGATCCTAATCCCCATGCGTCCAGCATCCCGCCCATACAGGTTGCCATCGCGGCCCAGCGCATGTCGAGGCGATCCAACACCAGTGGCCAGTCCGCCCAAATATCGCGAAACGTGTCGAAGGCCTCAGAAATGGTGGTAAAGTCCCGTAACATATCCACCGAGTCCTCCGCGAGGCCTCCCAACAGGTAGTACACCACGCCCGTGGTGAGGCGGCCCGCGTAGGCACGAGAGTGGGGGGAGCTGGAGGCACCACGGACGTGGTAGGCCAGGGCGCGGCACACGGCGTCTTCGCGGGTAATAACAAACATCCCATGGACGGCCCGGGCGTCGAAATCACGTAGGAGCCAACTCTGCATGCCCTGAGGACGCAGGGTGGGGAAGGCGCCATGCAACTCCGTGATTTCATGGAGGTAGGATTCGACAGAACCGTCCCCGAAGTAGTACACAGTCCAGAGCCCAGCCTCCACGATGGTGATCAAGACGTGGAGTTCCGCATCGGTAGCGTCGGCGGGGAAAGGGGAGAACATCTGGGACCACCGCGGGCTGGCGTGCGCTGAGTTGGGGAGGGTACGCATGAGGGTGCCCTCGAAGCGCTGGGCAAGAGGGGCGGACGCTGGAACGAGCTTCACCATGAACTCGAGGATCGGCAAGGTGAAGTGGAAGGCAAGATCGCGCAGGCTGCGGGGCGCGCGGATTGAAGAAAGGATCTGGAATTGAGTTCATCATCAGTCAAGCCGGGAAAAGACGCGGTCGGGGACCAGCACGCACCACAAGCTGGTTGACTTTGTCGGCCCTAGCGTAACCTCCCGTTCGGCATCCCCAAGGTCAAAACCAGCGAAGGGGGCCTGCGTCAACAGGCTGAGGAGGTCGAGGTTGTCGGCGGTGGCAGAAGCGGCGGGGAGGGACATCGCGGGACAGAAATCGGCAAAGGGATGCTACAAGCGATGTTATCGCGAAAGGTTGCGAGCCCTTATATGCCGTTTTCGCGCGGTTCCTGGCAACTGGGGACAGTTGCAGTTTCAGTTGGGGGGAGAAATGATAGGTTCAGGCCGCGGGCAAGCGTGTAGCGAGACGTCGCGAGACGGGGAAGCAGCATGCGAGGCGCAGGGTCGCGGGAGCGTGGGTGATGGGAACGTGGTCCGGCGACCCAGGAGCAACCGGGACTGGCGACGGAACGGATCACCGGAACGGGCTAGATCGGGAGGGCTTAGCGACGTACGTAGAGACACTACTTAAGGAGCTGCGCGAGACGTAGCAACGGAATCAACTTGTGGGCGGCGTCAGCCACCCACACCCTTTACCTCACAGAAACTGTAGCCTGAGGCGCTACCAGCATCAGGAAGATAGGAGCCCCACCGCGAGGGTACAGGAAGGACGGCAGACAGGAGGAAGGGTCACGACAACCCACGGCGGCAGCTTCGCAAACGATCGCGAAGCTCTAGGAGGCTAATGCAACGACGTGCATTACTAGGCAGACTTAGGAAGGCAGGACCCCACCGATGTGGGAACAGGTAGGCAGGCGGACAGGCAAGAGGGGGCGCGACGGCCCATAGGCGGACGCTTCGCACACGGGTGCGAAGCACTCGGAGGCGGATCCCGTAGAGGGCATCCCCAGGCAGGTGAGTGTTTAGTTTGGTGTTTAGGCGGTAGGAGGTGGCCCCGCACGACCGCGGGAGGGCGTGAAGCGCGACAGCGACACGAACACCTTCCCACTCTGCAAGTCAAGTCACCTGGTCTGGATCGCGACGTATAGGAGGCAGTGTTGGTGGTTGTTGTCCTGTGAGGCACTCGCCGCACGCCCCGCTAGGGTCCGTCCCGGGTGATAGCGTATCAACGCGACGCTATGGAAAGCGATCCTGAGCAAAGACATACGCAAAAATATACAATCTTTCCTGTACCGCGCATACCAAAACAGCTATAAGCTGGGCGATTTCTGGATCCACACCGCCATCCCAGAGCGGGCAGTATGCGGAGCATGCAATGACCCCTTCGAATCGCTTGAACACATCCTATGTCAACGCCAAACAGAAGTGCGAGAAATCATCTGGAAACTCGCCGAAGATCTGTGGCCACACAGCGACAAGGCGTGGCCCAACATCTCCCTAGGCACAATCCTCGCAGTAGGAAACCTAGTCGTAGAACAAGAGCAACCCCGGAATGCAACAAGAGACAAGAAAAGAGCCCAAGGCGCGACGCGCCTCCTGAGAATCTTGATTTTGGAATCAGCGCATCTGATCTGGGTAATTAGATGTGAACGTGCAATCGCAGGAAAAACCCACTCACGAGCAGAGATTCAAAGACGCTGGACAAAGAAAATCAATGACAGAGTTAGCATTGACCAATACTGTGCAAGGCAAAAGACAAAAATAAAAGAAAATAAACCCTCTAACTATGAAACCTGGAAAGGAACCCTCGAAGATAAGGAAACAGCCCGCAAGAAATGGGCATGCACACATGAGGTTTTAGTGGGTATTAGGCCGCCACAGGCCCCCCCGTAACAGAGTCCCACACTACCCTGAATAGGGCGTGCGTAAAAGCATTTTTTCCTCGGATGGGTCCCAGGACCCAGCTTAGCGGATTTCTGGGAGTCGATGGTTGTAGGAGAAGTTAAGTGTTCTAATGATTCTATCTTAGTGCATTTAGCCCAATCTTCTGTAAACCCTAGTAGTTGTATACCTATGAATATCACATCGCTTATCCAAAAAAAAAAAAACCCCCCTGTGAGTACTTGTTGTCTGAACGCCGATGAATTAAGCTGACCTTGTGATCACCCTGCAGGTGCCGGTGTGATGTCGTCAGGTCCGCAACAAATTCAATCTTCGACTTCTTGTGCTTCCTAACACGTAAATCAGCTGTCTGTTACATGTCTGGTTCATATCACGCACTTGCAAATCACGCAGTCATGAACCTTGTGATTGCTACCTTTAGTATCTGTACGTGTGTGTTGGTTCTTGAAGAAATGCTTCACGTCAGCGCTAGGTGATAGCTTCTTTTCCTCCAACAAATCAATGGTACTGATATGTGACAGGTCCTCCAGGAGCCCATTGACATTGCGTGCATCAGGATCAGGAAGGGCAGTGCCTTCGCCCTGATTTGCCGACGCTGCGGCCTTCTTGCGAGGCTTGCGGGGTGCTGTAAAGCAATGATAGGTATGTTACGGCAGAGAACAGCAATAATCTGACTAACCTTTCTTTGGCGCAGCTCGAGCTTGCTTATCCGCAGCTCGTCGAGCCTTGCGATTGGGCCCTTGCAAGTCTGTGCTACCGTCCGACAGTGACTTGGCAGAATTTGCTTCTTCTGTTAGAGGCGGAGGCGGCGCTTCTTCACTCGCTGTGTGGGTATCTTCATTGCTCGGGACATACTCAGCAGTCGCCTTCCGCTTTGAAGGGCCGGCACGCCCAGCAAACATGTTCTCGGTCTCTGAATCGGACTCAGCGTGCTCGGTCACCTTGTTGGTGAGTCGGATTAGCCGCTTCGAAGGCGCTTCGTCGGCAAGGTCGTCTGTCGGCATCGCGCTGGGGCCAGAAAGTAGCAAGGGTATGGTAAGAATGTAATACGGCACATGACGTTGTTGTTCGCGGTTAAGACCCTCGGGGGACGCCCTCCCCCCCCCACCCCTCTATATCGGGTACTAAAGTCGCACGCTTTATATTACATAATATACCGGGGAGGCTCATTCGCCCACTTGGGGACGCTTTTTTCGTCCTCCCACTGTCCGGTAGCCCGCATCTCTCCTGCAGTCGTTGTCGCAAAACCATGGAGCACTGGGCATTTCCAAAATGCCTATGCAGTGCAGATGAGACTAGGGAAACAAAGACAAAGTGAGTATGGCAAGTGCTTTCAGTATGCCGTCATCAAAACGCACCATCTGCGTGCAGCCAGGTGCTCCGCAATGCAATATACCGTCTCCTGCGCACTCGAGACCGCACTGTGTACACTCCCGAAAGGAGTCCTCATCTTGCATGCGGCGAGAAGCAGTCCGGGTGCGTCTCCCAGCGCCTGTCCGACTGCCCGACATGTCTACGACTGCCAGTGCTGCTGGCGCCGCGAGAGTCGGCTCCGCTTAACCAGCATCTTGAAGCGTCACTGTGAGAGGATCAGCACTTGGTGTGTTGTTGCCGTGTTGCCCATCTGACAACTGATTCGCCTGGGCATCACTTTGCGGGTCATGGCTCGGGCTCCGTGTCGGAGCTACGCCAGATGCGCGCTCGCGATCGGGGCTTGACGATCTCGACAAAAGGTTGCCTTCGCTTTCACCGTCACTATCTAAGTCAACATTCACCTCTTGTGGGGCCCCTTCGCTGCCGTCGCTCGCGTTGTGTTCGCTTCCTGAATCGTCATCGGTGGTCTCAGCCGCAGGCGGGATCGATTCACGCCTTGACTGCCACTCAGTGCTTTGGTTTGTAACCGGCATGTCATCTATAAGGCTGAAAGAAGAGAAGGTCAGCGCTAGTGTGGTATTGACGGCGGCTGCGACGAACCGGAGAGCAACGCGGGTGCTATGAGCTTCGGAGATGGTGAGTGATTTCCCGGTGCCGTGTTCTCCACGTCGCAGGACATCCAATGGCAATGTTCAGTGTCCTATCAACGTACTCCCATGGTTCGTCGTCAGGGGTCCAGCCCAGAGCGAGGCTCACCGGAGAAGCGGGCAAGTGTATCGTCATGCATCGCAAGTGGCACACAGGATGGAAGCTTAGCTGCCGCTGCTCGAAAGCGAGGAATCATTCCCATGCATGACGAAGTCGGACGCAGATCGTCGACGTCAATGACTTCTTGACAACCTGGCAACTCGGATGCTTGCGGTCCCCGGCTTGAAAGCGCTCCAGGTGCATCGGAATGGTGCCCGCGTGTCAAATTCCGTGTAGATGGGCCTGCGGCGAAGAAATCCGTAAGTATCCCGTTTCAACGTGGGGCTCCTCAGGCCCGTGATACCGCAAGGCGGTGGCGTTCACTCTGTACGTGCGCGCCCCAGTTTGCCTCGCCTCCAAGGCCAATTTTGATTTCCCGTTCACAGTTCGCGCAAAAGCGGACACTGTCGACAGTGAACTGAGAGTTGAGTAATTCCATGTAAGTGTTCTGCTGTCCGTTGCACTGAGGACTCACGTACATTATTTGCTTTCTTCTGTTTGGCCATGGCCGGGGATTTGAAGCAAAAAGACGGGTGCTGCGGCAAACATCAAGCTCATATTGCGTTGGAAAAATGATTCACAGTGAGAAAACGGCTTAGATAGATGTTGTATAGTGTGTCGCAGGTGGTAGGATGCAAATCGCACGGAGAAGTCGTCGCCCTTTCAGTTCCCGTTTAAGGACCCCGAGACTCGCCCCCTCCCCCCTACACCCTGTCTCGGCTTTTGCCGGTCCCATACCCTTGGAAAGTAGGGTAGATTGTACCAAATAAAGTCGATACATAAGCCACAGCCTCCGCATGAGCTGTACAGTTGCTCTTCCAAAAATAACTCCGCTGCTCGGCTACTCTGCTCATGGCTGCAAAGCCCGGGCTTGCAGGCTGGGCTCAGGCTCTCCAGCATCTAAGCCCGAGCCCGCAGCCTGGGCTTACAGATGCGTGGGCTTGGGCTGGGCTCGTCAAAGTTAAGTTGGGCTTGGGCCTGCTCAGGCTTTCGAGCCTGGCCTGGCACATCACTAGTTGCCACTCACTTATTTATTGCCATCAGGGAGCGGAGTATGCATGGAACAAAATCAGCTTTATTTGCAGCTCAGCCAGTGCTCAACAAATCAACAAGAGGCAGGACGCGGTAGGACGCGATGGAGACTTTGCAACCGATCTGTAAGAGATTCTAGGCCGTACTATACAGTAGCTTATGTCAGCAGCCACTGCGGCTATCTGCAGTGGCGCAGACGTTGTCTTTTCCTCATCTGTTACTTCACGACTTCATTCCTGTATTCTAAACGCCTCGAGATTCTAATATAGAACGAGGGTCAGCGTTAGAACGGGCGTGAAGTTAGAAGTCATTACACTTTTTTAACGCTCCTTGTCGTTCCCCCGAGTCACCCTTCGACTCGGAGGACGACTATATTCCAATCTCGAGCCATGTACTGGCTTAGCGGGGAAGATGTCCCACTGCTGGACATCATCCCTGCCAGCCTCTCCCGATGTTACCATCGGGATGAGCCTCGAGGCGAGAGCATAACCCGGCTCGCCTCTGAGCTTTGTGTCGTCGCTCCCCGGCTCCAAGCCGCGGTTGTAGCCAACGACTTTATGTTATGGGCCGAGGTGGCCAGCGAGTACGTAGACGCTGTCCTTGACTACGCTTCGTGCGTACTGTCAGGATGGATCGTGCGCCATCCAGCGCGCGAGCCCGTCGCGTTTGCTGAGCTCAACGTGCTCATCGTGACGTGGCGCTGTCACGTCGCGCGACACAACTTCGTGGCGGCGCGCATGCGCCACGTCTCTTCCTCCCTCGACGCCTACTGCCGCCAGCTCAAGGCTACCCACGCCAGCTTCGCCGCCCTCGCGACCCCGTCTCTCCACGCCGTCGCGACACCACTCCTCGATGCTGCGCCAACGCGCACTGCCACGTCACAGCGCCCAACGGCGCTAGCACATGAACATGCGCTCGACGACGTGTCGCGCGCCGGCGCCACGTCATCGCGCCTAGCCGCGCGTTCTCAAGGAGAGGAGGAGAAGGAGAAGGAGAAGGAGAAGGAGGAGGAGAAAGGAGTGAGGAGAGGAAGAGTAGGCCGAGGAGACGAGCCCAAGGGGCTCGAGGCCGGTGAGCAGGCGTCCCGCGGTGCCTCCCATTCCCCATCCCCACACCCGCGCCCGCCCTCGTCGCCCCCACCACCCTACCTCGCCCAAACGCCCACAACCACGCCCAACGCGTCAGCTCAGCGCGCGGCACGCGTCAATGCGCCCGTCTCTGCAGCACGCGCGCCCACTGCACCGACTCGACGCGCGCCCTTCAACACCGCGTCTCCGCGCGCCGCCCCGACACCGGCCGGTGTGCTTCCGCAGCCGCGTTGCCGCGCTGACGCCGCCCCCACGCTGATGCCGGTCCCCGTGCAGTACACGACCGCGCAGGCCCGTGCACCACAACCCCATACCGCCGTTGCACGCGCGCCCACGCCCACTGCACCCACCCAACGTGTAGCGCGCCCCAACGCCTCTGCCCTGGTGCACGGGCTGCCGCCGTTCGACGCACTCACTCCTGCGCCAGTGCCCGATCCCGCAGCCTCTGCGCCGATTGGCACGCCCACGTCGACACTGCACCCGCGCCGTGGCATGCCCGCATCGACGCCTCACACGCACCGTGACATGGTGCCCGCGACAGCGCCCGTGCTCGCCTTCAAGCCTGCGCTCAAGTGCGCCGACAGCACCCCGTCGACTTCCGCGGCCTCGCCCATCACCCGTGCCACCGAGCCCGTGCATTGTGCTCAAGACAATGTCGCGTTGCCCGCCTGCCCTGGATTGGCACGACGCGCTGGCGCACCTGTCAGCGTGCGTACCCACGCACCGAGCGCCGACATGCAGGTGACTGCCCGCGTCTTGCGACGCAACACCTGGAGCACACGTCGCAGCGCCGCAACTGGCTCGCCCTCGCCCGCCGCGGTGCGCCCACCGCTGCACACCACACCCGCTGCGCCCACGCAACGCAACTGGGATCCGCGCGCGCCTCGCGCGGGAGTCGACGGAGGCAAAGAGAAGGCCTCATTGACATCTCGCAGAGGCTGCCCGCTCTGCGGCTGCACGCCACATCGTGTTCGTTCGCGACCACGTCGTCGCCGCACTCGCCGCGCTGCCACCGCGCTCACACCCATAATGCGCGCACCCCCAGATCCCGCCCACCCGACCCCACGTTCTTACACAGAAGCCGTGCGCGCGCCGTCCAGCAGCCCGCCGGTTTTTTCAGGGGGAGGGGCCCAGGTTGTAAAAACCGGGGTATTTTTTCAGGGGGAGGATCGGGTGTACCCAACTCCGGCGCGGAGGGACTCTCCGACTGACGGTGAGCCAATCCCAAGGGGTGGCGCAGCGTCCAGGGGGAGAGGCCCGAGACTGCCGGCCAAGGCTCCGCGCAACCCTACGGGTGAAGCGAGCATCACGGCAGACGCGCCGAGGTCGAGGAGGCGCAGGCGCCGCTCCCGAGCACGAGCGAGAGGTGAGCGAGCGATAGCCGCGGCAGCCACCGAGCCCCGACTGGGTGATGGCGCTGCGGCAGTCGGCCGCCCCTTGAGCACATGGTTGCATCGCACAAGAGAGCGTGCAGGTGACGAGCCCGTAGCCACAGTATCCCATCCGGGAGAAGGCTACGGGGGAGTTGCATGCATAATATCGAGTGCGTCTCGAGTCCGCAGGACGAGGGAAAAGAATCAGACCGGTATCAGACCGGTCGGATTTTTTTTTCTTTCCGTTTGTATTTCGCCTCCCTGGTGGTTCGGCGAGGGGGAGGGTGTAACACCGCCTCCGTAGGGTATTCTTTTATTCATTTCTTATGCCTTACCTTAATTTTACGCTCTATGTTTTCCTGCTAACTGTCCATATTTTCTTCTACTCTTTCACCTTAGTTTATTTCACCGCTCCATGGGTTCGGCGAGGGGGAGAGTGTAAGAGATTCTAGGCCGTACTATACAGTAGCTTATGTCAGCAGCCACTGCGGCTATCTGCAGTGGCGCAGACGTTGTCTTTTCTTCATCCGTTACTTCACGACTTCATTCCTGTATTCTAAACGCCTCGAGATTCTAATATAGAACGAGGGTCAGCGTTAGAACGGGCGTGAAGTTAGAAGTCATTACACGATCGCGACATTCTCACGGGTTCAATCAGGACTCCGGAACCGCTGACAGTCGTCGGTCGCTATCGGTCATGCCACACACCGGACTTTGGGGTCTAATCTCAGCTTCAGATGTTCGTAAGATATAGCCAGTATCCCATGTATATACGACGTACATCTGCATCTGACATCTTCCAGACATTCTTCGGAATGTCTGACCTTCTTAAGTACATCAGATGCATATACTGAGCTCGGCAATGGCCGGCGCCGCCCGGCGGCCCCTGCTCCTCCTCCCCCGCGGCTCGCAGTAGCTCCGGATATTCACATAAAATCGATATATTGATCACAATAATAATATGTACTGCGGAGGACTACAAGAAGAAACATACAACGATAGGGAGTCATGAAGGATGTTTGTGTATGTACAGGTGCCCGCCCGGCGCCTGTGCACGACGCGGAGATGCGCAGCGGCGTGCCCGCGCACCGAGAGATTTTGAGTGTCTCCCACTGCATCTTCTCCTCGCCGGAGATGTACGGCACAATGTTGTCGAGGATGTAGAGCGAGGGCACGCCGGGGTATCCCGCGCCAGAGACGGCCTGCATTGTCGTGATGAGACAAGACTTGCCGGGGCCAAAGGCGCGCTCAAGCGCCGCGAGCGGGATGACGGCGCCCGCCGTCCAGCAGTTCGCATTGTTCCCGATGAAGCCTTTGCGGAGAGGCGTGTGCAGGGAGCGTTGTTGGGGGATGATGAACAGGTGGGATGGATAAGGGGGACGTGCGGGTCTCGTCGTCGGGTCCCGTCGATACCATTTTGCGTTGGAGTATACTGCAAAATCGGCCCCGCAGAAAGCGGAGACGCCCCGTGCTCGTGCACGATGAAATACGGGGGCCTGTATGTACTGGCAGGTGCCCGCCTGTACCCGCGCGCTGCGGGCAGCCGCGTCGTCTTTGAGCGCCTGTTCTCTTTATCGGCGGCGTCGCCGACGGCCTAGTCTCCGCGCGCCCGACCTCTTTGTCTGCGTTGTTGGCATTGTCATCGTGCGTGTCGGCGCGCCACGTCATCGTCATCGACATCCTCGTTGACGTGTCGTCGTCGATACCGTCCTCGTCGTCGACATTCAATGTCCTCGCATCGAAGTCGTCCTCTTCAGTGTGGTCGTCATTGTTGTCGTTGGTGTGCGCCCGTCCTCGTTTGGTGGTGTTGTCATTCAACACGAGGCGTCGGCGTCGGAACCGTTGCGGGGAGTGTGGAGTACCGTCTACAGTAAGTATCTTGGCTACACAAAAGCCAAAAGGATTAGCGCACCTATCAGCGCGTGCGCGTCGACATTGACCCGTCGCTGTCGCCGTGCTCCAGTCGCTCGCCCCGGCTACTCACACGCCGCAGATGAGGAACGTACTGAGTGACTGCCGTCCACGTTGGCTGGCGCTCGAAGTCTTCGTCGCTATCACAATAGCATCGTGAGACATGAGAGGTGATCTGTCGTCGTCATCCAGTTGTGAGTCATCGTCAGAGGAAGCGCGTGAATGCTACGCACCTGAATTGTCATTGCACGCCTATCCCAGCTCCAGTGGCCAGCCCTGCCCCATTCTCCTTCACGTACCTCAACGTGGTCGTAGGCCGCCTATTGACCGTATGCAACCTTGGACAGGCGCGAGGCGCGTAGGCGCGGCATGTTGGTGGAGGTTCGGCGCAGGCGGCATCGCGGCATCGCGGTAGAACTCGTGCAGCGCGTGCACATGGAGGGTTATGTACTTGAGTGGACTGTGCGGTGGGCGTGCTGTTCGGAATGTCAGTAAGTGGACCGGCGCATGTCCAAGCAAGTCAGCCCAGATAGCCGTAGCACCAGGTCGGAGCACAGCCTCAAAGCCAAAAGCTCAGCACCTCTCAGCACAGATCGCGTCAGCCTGGAATCACTAGCAGGAGAGTAGGGCAGGGGATCTGCGGCGGACGCTGCGCGCAGAGACTCGGGTGGTGGTGGTCGGGAGTGAACGGCTGCCAGCGCGCGCACGACTTGGAAGGATTTGCTCTGCTCGTTCCCGCATGTGATTTCGACTTCGCCCAATGCAGCGAGAGATGAGCAACCTGCACGCGCGCACGTCATCGACGTGGCTGGATTGGAGCGACGCGACAGGTCAGGTGCACTGTACGCAGGACATTTGCAGGAAGAGGTCTGAGAATTGTGGACCCTACTGATATTCATGTGATAGATACGGATATAACCTAAATCCTATGAATTCCCGCTGCTGGTTTTAGACCCCAAAGTCCGGTGACAGCCCGGTCGTATGTACCGTATTCAGGGTCCTCGACTGTGGCGACTCGGTCCCCGACTGGCCAGCACTGGAGGAAAGTACTGATGTACTACACTGAGCAGTAGAATGCCGAACCGGGACCACCTGGCTGCACATTCACTCAACCTTCACGCTCATTCTGCCGAGCCATTGATACAATTATTCATAACCATTCGTAAAGTCACGATACAGCTGGACAGCACAAAGTAAACCCTACGAACGATGCATCAACAACTGTTAAAATAGCTCGATGAAATGGAGTGACATAAGAATGGCGACGCGTTTAATAGTATCGTGACATTAACTGAAAGAGAAATGTTCTATCACAGCGCGGCGAGGCGGTCCTCCAGCTGTCCGAGCTTCCCGCGGAAGCGGCGCAGCGGCGAGACCACCGCGCGGTCCCTTCACTCGGACGTCGCGGTGGCGACGCGGTCGCGGAGGTTCTCCGCGGTGACGGTGTCATTAACCGAGGTCGAGCTGCCGGAGTTGGTGCGCGAGCTGATGTTCGACAGCACGGGCTTCAGCACGGTGTAGTACGTCGTTTGCGCGCCCTGAAGCGGAAGCAAAATAGGGTCAGCTCGGTGCCGCGCGCGACGTCATAAGCATGCTTACGCGGAAGGCGGGGAGCTGGAGCCAGAGGATGAAGGCGGTCTTGAAGGAGAAGTACCAGGGGAAATAGTAGAGGACGAGACGGAGGGCAAAGCCCTCGAGGAAGTTGAAGAAACCAAAGACGATCCAATACGTGAGCCACTGGACGTCATCCTGGTGGCCGGGCGACTCGAGGGCCTTGAAGGAGAGGTACGCGGGGAGGCCCCAGCCGATGAAGTTGGAGACGGGTGCGGCGAGGGCGTTGACGAAGTGGAGGAGGGCGAGGAAGCCGGCTGTGCCGACGACGGCGTAGGTCTTGGGGACCTGTGTGCGCTGCTCGAGGTTGACGAGGACAGGGTACTTGGAGAGCTGCGTGGCACGCGATAGGCACGTTGCGTCAGCTGCTGGGGCGCTGCGGACGGAGAAAGCGGGCGAGCACGCACCTCCTTATCGAGCTGGGCGACGTAGTAGTTCAACTTGGACTGTGCCTGCTGGAAGGCAGGGTGCTGCTGGACCTTTTGCTGGGCAGACGACATCTGACGAACGCATGACGACAGCGCAGACGACGTGTCGACAGTGAGCAACGGGCGACGGGGATGACTGGCAGCGACGGGGCACTCACGGGTGTGGCTTTGGGAGTTGACAGGGGGGCGAGGGGGTCGTGAAGGCGGTGGTGGGAGGGAAGGAAAGGAGGGAGGACGCGGGTTGATATGGGCTTGCTTACACGTGTTTGCGTCACCGGCCAAATACGTCAGACGTGGCGCGTCCGCCTGCGCTCACTCCGCTATGTCGCACTACCAAGAGCTCAAGGTGCGTGTCCTCGCCCTCGCCCGCCTGCGCCGCTGACCCGCCCCAGCTCCTCCACAAGGCCGTCCCGCCGTTCTCTCCTCTCCTCCCCGTCGCCCTCCTCCCCTACGTCGCCTTCGTCCTCCTCACCGCGACGTTCGGCCTCGCCTTCTACTTCTCCACGTACGCCCCAGCCCACTGCCCAGCCCGTGCCGTGCTCATCGCTGCCCACAGCCTCCCAAAATCCACCGTTCCAGTCCGCGAGTCTGCTGTCGCCGTCGCCGCGAGCCTGCTGGGCGGCTTGGGCGTCGTCGCCCTGTTCAACACCGTCGGCGTGTTTGTGTAGCCACGTCACCCCTGGTATCCATGTAGCGACGCGTTGTAGACCGCCATACTAGCTGGGGCTGTAGCCGATATCTGCGAGTGACTTCGTGGGCACCTGCTGGCGTGAGCCCAACAAGCTACTTTGAGTCTACTTTGGCAAGTACTGTGCGCAGAACAAATTATATACATTTACGATATGTACCAGTGTCCTACGTGTCAATATTCAGTGCTCATCGTTGGCTACTCGTCGTCGTCCTCATCCGACAGCTCAATATACGCCTTCACCGGCGCCGCCCTCGCGGCGCGCTTCGGCGCAGCCGCCCTCGGCGGCGGCGGTGTCACCTCCCGCTCGTCCAACAGAATCTCGTCGTCGCTGCTCGCGAGCGACTTCTTCACAGGCGCCTTCTTCGCTGGCGGCTTCGCCGTGCCCGAAGCCTTGCGCGCCGTCGGCTTCGACGCGCCGCTGGCAGGTTTCTTGAAAAAGTCGGTCACCTCGGCTTGGGCGGTGATCTTGGGCTTCTTCACAGGCTTCACATAAACGGAGTCGTCGCTCTCATCTTCCGCCTTGTCCAGACTTTCAAGCGCGCATGCAATCCGTCAGCAGTGTGCGGTGTAGATCATAAGACAACGCGGGCGCACCTCTTACGCTTCGTCGGCGGGGCCTCCTTTGCCTTGCCCTTGCCCTTCGCGATCGCCGCGGCGACCACGTCGTCCCCAGAGCCATCCTCGTCATCCGATTTCACCACCTTCTTCGCAGCAGGACGCTTCGCCGGGGCCTTCTTCGGCGGCGGCGACGGCTCGTCGACCATCTCGATATCCGAGTCCGACTCCTCCTTCGGCGGCTTCTTCGTCGCAGCGCGTTTCTTCGGCGGCGCGGCCGCAGGCGGCTTGTCGTCGTCGTCGCTCGGGACTTTCAGTGCAGCCTTCGAGCTCTCCGCTTTGACCGCAACGGGCTTCGCGCGTGGCTTGGGAGGCGCGGCGGGACCATCCGCCGCCTTCTTCTTCGCGGCAGCCTTCACCGGCTTGAAGTCCTCGTCCGACTCGTCGTCGCCCTTCCGCTTCCCTGGGCCGGTGAGCGACTTCCGCGTCTGCAGCGTCGCCTGCTTGCGCTTGACGCGCTTGCCGTTCGCGTCGACGACGCCCTTGTCGTCCCACTCCTTGCAGTGTTTCTGCGGTCGACCGTCAGCCATCGGCGACGGAGGAGTGAAGTGAACGGACGGGCTTACCTCCCACTCGGCCATGAAGTTATCGAGATCGGTATTCCAGATCTGGATGGGCGTGAGCTCCAGGAGCGCGATGAGCTCCTTCTCTTTGTCGGCGGCTTGTTGAAGAAGTTTCTCGATCTGGGGAAGACATCACTTCAGCGAGTGGAACCATGCAAGCACCGTAAGATGCACCTTCTCCTTCGTCAGACTCCAGATCGCCATCCCCAGGAGATAGTCGTAGTCCGATGTTGCGCCCGTCGCATCCTCGTCATCTGCCTCATCCTCGGCAGCCGCCTCCGTCTCCCCCGCCGCCTTCGCCTTCGCCACCTTTGGGAACGGACGGAAGTCCTTCTTCCTCAACTCCGCAACAATGTCTGCCTTCTTGCGGTTCGACACGACAAGCTGCTTGTCTACGATCATCTTGACGAAGCGCGCTTGGTTGGAGAGCTTCTCGAACTGGTTTTGCAGCTCGTTCGCCAGGAAGTCCTATAGCCAAAGCTCAGAGGCTGCTGTAGGCGACACAGACGGCAGAGTGCGTGCATACCTTGCGCTTCTGGTAGTATGCCAACCGCTTGGGATAGAAGTCCTCGATGATCTCCTCCGGAGACGCATACTTCTTGATCTTGCCGTCGTAGTCGAAGCACATCATGTTGCTGGTGTTGATCTTGCCCGTCAGCTTGAAGAACTCGACGAGGCCCTGCTCCTCTGCCTTCTGGACATCCTTCTCGGCCATGTTGACCACAAAGTGCACGTTCGTGTTGTCGTGGTGCTCCTTGTAGTCCTGTGATTACCCGACGTCAGCGCTGCACGGAGCAACGTGCTCGAAGACCAACCTTGATCACGCCGTCGCCCTTCTCGCTAATCATCGACTCCAACTCGGCCTTGTACGTCTGCGTCCACTTGTGGATCGGCAGCTCGGTGATCTCGATCGTGCTGTCGTTGACCTTTCGCGCGAAGCCCGTGACGTCGTACTTGTGGTCGCCCGTCTTCTTGATCGTGCCCTTGAACCCTCTCCACCACGGCAGCATCGGCACCTGCTCCTCGCCGGCCATCAGACGACGGATGTTCGCCACGATCTCAGCAGGGTTGTAGCTGGGCACCGAGGTACTCCAACCTGAGAATAGTCTTTGGATGAGCTATATGCGTCCACTTTGACTATGATAATACGCACCTGTCCCGATACCCTCGGCACCATTGATGAGAATGAGTGGTAAGACGGGCATGTAGTACTCTGGCTCGATCAGGTCGTTGTCCTCCTTTAGGTATGCTAGAAGAGGGTCGTCTGCGGGGTGGAAGATGGCTCGCGTGATGGGTGCCGGCTCGGTGAAAATGTAACGAGCCGAGGCATGGTCCTTTCCACCTTGGTCGCGCGTGCCGTACTGTCCATTGGGCAGCAGGAGGTTCAGATTATTGCTTCCGACGTAGTCTTGCGCCAAGTTGACGATGGTCATCGTCAAACTCTGCTCTCCGTGGTGGTACGCGGCGTGCTCGGAGATATAACCAACCAGTTGGGCGACCTACGACGCGCGTTAGATATGCTCAAACAGCAGCTCCACCGGCGTACCTTGATCTCCTTCTTCAGCTTGCGCTTGAAGCACGCCCAGATGACCTTCCGCTGGCCGGGCTTCATACCGTCCGCCACGGACGGAATGGAACGTATGTTGTCGGCCATGGAAAAGAGAATCAGCTCCTTATTGATGAAGTCCGAGTACGAAATCTCGTCCGTGTCGTGATTGAGGAACGTGCCCGGCTGGAAGCTCTACTGTCAGCGAAAGGCTGCCGATGACGATAGAAAAGAACGGACTCTGAATTGACGCAACCAATCCTTGCGATCGTCCGCCTTCTTCTTGCTGAACGCCAGCTCGATGAGTTCTTTGTCGCCGTCTTGCGTTGCAGCGAACGGAATCATGTGCTTCTCCATGTGACTGAAGTAGTCGCGCGCGTCCGAGTCCTTGCTCGTCCCCAGACCCTAAGTCATCCGTGAGCGCGAGGCAGGCATTGGTATCAGCGAATGAACCTTGTAGTACTTGGAGTCCCACTTCTGCGCGTCTGGGGTGTCTTCCAGCCATTGCTCGTACTCGGGGATGGTGAAGAAATCTATCCGCTGCTTGCCTTTCGTGACCTAAGGTGTGACGACGTCGACTCAACGAGCATCATCACTGAGAAGCGCATCGACGTACCCTGACAATAGGCGTGACAAACTCTACCAAGAAGTTCGGAATCTTCAGCAAAGATGGGAAGAAATGGTCCAAGAAATTGATGAGCAGGCCCTTGATATGCGAACCGTCGTGATCCTGCTCGGCGTCAGCGTATGCGTCAATGCGATTCGCAACTCTGCACACACCTGATCTGTCATTATCATAAGCTGGCCATAGCGCAGCGTCGCGATGTTCGAATAGTCTTTGTTGTGTTGCAAACCCATGATCTTCTTGATGTTCTGGATCTCCTCGTTCTTCATGATCTGGTCATGCCGCGCCTCGCGCACGTTCAGAAGCTTGCCGCGGAGGGGGAAGACGCCGAAGTTGTCGCGCCCGACGACGCCGAGGCCAGCGACAGCAAGAGCCTTGGCGGAGTCTCCCTCCGTGAGGATCAGCGTACATTTGGACGCGTTCTTCGTTCCGGCATTATTCGCGTCAGCGAGCTTTGGTAGGCCCGTCAACCTATTCCAACTTGAGACAGGCGGCCGTTGGAAAAACGACAGACGAGAACGCACCGATTGCGCTTTGTGCCGTCGGTCTTCTTAATCTGCTGGTCTGCCTTGAACTTCGCCCAGTTCAGGACGTTCTCGACGATGGAAGATTTTTGAACTAAGGAAGAACGTTATTTCGGCAGATGTTACCAGCACGCAAACGCGCCATACCTTTCTTCAGAAATTCTTCCGACAACGAAGGCCGCGACCCGAACTTGCTAGCTGGCAACGTCATAAGCTCCTTCGTCTGACTGTCGAACGTCGGGTTCACGATCAGTGAGTTCACGAAGAGCCACATGTGCTCTTTGATCTTCGCTGGCTTGATCGCTGCGGCCTTATTCTTCTTCTCAATGGCCGTCACCAAGTTCTTCGCAATCTGGTCCGCGATGACCCCGACGTGCGTACCACCCTTGTAGGTTGAGATGGAGTTCGCGAACGAGACGTGTTGGAAAGTGCCGTCCGACACGGCAAACGCGACTTCCCAGCGGTCGCTGATGCGCTCGTAAATGACGGGGGACTTGGCCTGCGCGGCGCCGCCTGATTGCTCTGACGCCTCCTTCGCCGCCGAGTCGATGTACATGTCGACGTACTGCTTGAAAGTCTTGATCTTGATCCGCTCGCCGTTGAGGAAGACCTTGATGTCCTTGACGGTGCCAGCCATGTCGTACGCGCGCTTCTTGAGCAGCGACTCGGCGTCCGCGTCGATGGAGTCCATGTGCAAGCGATTGAGGTCGGGCGAGAAGGTGATTCGCGTGTACTCCTCCCCCCGCGCATTGGACGTGATCTTGGCCTTGCCGCACTTGCGCATGTTGTCCGTCCACGTCTGCTTGTACTTCTGCTTCGAGTCCTTGTCTGCGGTCTCGACCGTGAAGGACGTGGAGTAAATGTTTGCGAGCTTCGCGCCGTAACCGTTGCGGCCGCCGGTCAGCTTCTCCTCCTCGTCGTCGTAGTTGGACGAGGACAGCAGGTGACCGAAGATGAGCTCCGGGATGTAAATCTTCTCCTTTGAGTGAATCTCGATCGGGATACCGCGTCCGTTGTTGTACACGGAGATGGTGTTCTTCTCGACGTCGATGTCAATTTTCAGAGTGTCCATGCTGGCGTCGTTGATCTAGGCGCACGGTCAGACCCAATGGACGCATATACGCGTGTGCACGCACCTTGTTGTCCGCCGCGTTCACGAGAATCTCGTCGACAATCTTGAAGAAGCCTGGTACATAGCGCACGTCCCGCAAAGCCATGCGCTTCGTGTCTGAATCGTATGTCCACATGTGGTTCGCGATGCCCTCCACGCTCCCGATGTACGAATCGGGGCGCAACAAGACGTGGTCGAGTTGGGAGAGCTACGAGGAATGAGGACGTGCAAGCTTGACATTGTAGCAAGGAAGGGCATGCGCACCTTCTGATATGTCTCTGACGCGCTTTTCTTCTTCGCGTTGCCGTTGGTTGCCGGTGCTGCTCGTGGCACGGACGGGCCCGCCTCGTCTTCGTCCTCGCCCGGTCCCACTACGCTGGCATCGGCATTCTCGTCTACATCGGCAAGAACCTTCTTCTTCGGCGCTGCGCGAGGCTTGGGCGCTGGCTTCGCCTTTGGTTTCGCAGCTGGTTTGCTCGCCTGGGTCGCGGGTCAGCTAGCGACTCGCACGACAGAGTGCGCACGCACGTTCTTCTTCGCAGCAGGTGCGTAGCCATCAGATTCTGAGCCAGAGCCGGAGACGTCAATGTCAAAGTTCTCCGCCTCGGAGGAACTCATCGGGGTGGTGGTGGTGGTGGTGGTGATTGTTGGTTTGGGAACGTTGAACTCGCGCGGCCCGACTCACGCGCTCAGCGCTCAGCCACTTTCGCGTTGTGCTTAGCTCAGCAGCAATATTTTGGCCGGCGTCTGCTCCGAAAATAATATTACGTTAAAGGCGGGGCTTGAAAAGGGAATGGCGTGTGGTGATCGCTGCTGTGGGCCTCTCCAACGCACCGCGACCATCCAGACCTCCATCAGGCGATCCGACCAGTGCGTATCCGTCTGTGTCTCCTAAAGCCCCAGCAGACCTCGACACCAGCAGCCTTCCCCAAAATGCCCCCTCCACACTACGACTTCCTCATCAAGGTAGGTCGTGTCCTCACATGCGTAAATGACCCTGCTGAACACCTATTCTCGTCAGCTCCTGCTCATTGGCGACTCAGGTATGTGGCCGGTCACAGGGTTATTTTTTGGTGTGCTGAGCATTGTGTGCGTCTGCGATAGGCGTCGGCAAGTCCTGTCTGCTCCTGCGCTTCTGCGATGACGCATGGACGCCGTCGTTCATCACCACAATCGGCATCGACTTCAAGATTCGCACAATTGAACTTGACGGCAAGCGGATAAAGTTGCAGATCGTGCGTTCTCTTTATCTTGGTGTCACAGTCCACGCTTGGGTGTGCAGAACGCTGAATGCATATTGGGCGCTTTGCGTGTAATAGTGGGACACCGCCGGCCAGGAACGCTTTAGGACAATCACAACGGCGTACTATCGCGGTGCTATGGGCATATTGCTCGTATATGATGTCACCGACGAGCGCTCCTTCAACAGTGCGTCCGTCTCCCTGTCTCCCCCACTTGCTGCGCGCGTGCATGTGCCTGGGCTAACTCCTGGTTCTATTTTTACCGCCGCCGCCAGACATCCGCACCTGGCACGCAAACATCGAGCAGCATGCATCAGAGGGCGTAAACAAGATCCTCATTGGGAACAAGTGCGACTGGTCTGACAAGCGCGCGGTGACGGAGGAGCAGGGCCGCGAGCTAGCGGAGGAGCTCGGCGTGCGGTTCATGGAGACGTCCGCCAAGGTCAACGAGGGCGTGGAGGAGGCGTTCTTCACTCTTGCGCGGTGAGTGCTGCCCCAATGATCGCTTCCCCTGCCTGCTGTTATTCCCTCCGGTGCCATTGTCAGCAACGCGTGCTGATGCGCTTTTGATGGCCTCGGTTCACGCAGTGATATCAAGGCGCGCCTGATCGACTCGCAAGCGGACGCGTCTGGCGCACCCGGCGGGCCCTCGGCGACCGACTCAGTGAAAGTCAACCAACCCGCGACGCAGACAAACTCGACTTGCTGCTGATCCAGTTTACGCATGTTGTACTCGTAGTGTTGCGAGTATTTTTTCCCTCCCGGGTCCTTGCTGTCCCTGTCTCTTGTACGTATTTATCGCATTACACGCCCATTCGGATTGCTGCCCGCCAGAAGCTGTCAAATTTGAGTGCCTATTAGATTGGTTCGTCGTGTGTTCCTTGTACATTGTATGGGTGTGGTGCCCCGACCAGCTACTGGTACCGTGCAAATTTGGACCTACCGGGAGAGTAAATCTAAGGCAGAACGCTCGCACGTAGTTCTGTAGACCGCAGACTACCTCCGCGCCCTCGAGCTCACTGCCCTATGAAATCTCCTTAGTGACATTCGTGGCTGCCCAGGTCAAACCGAGGTAGCAGGGGATGTCTGACCCCGACAGTCGCCAGCGCCGGTGCTCCAAGCGAGGAGGACCGCGAGGAGCATAGACGCTGCGCGAAGTAACGCACAAATCGCGAAATAAGCTTATCAACGAAAACTGGTTTATATTGGCGAGCATGTGGAGTCGGCGAGCCGATGCAGGAGAGAGCATTGCGGGATGGAGTATGAGTAGTTTTAGTATGAGTCTGATGGTATACAGAATGTTTACCAACTCGGATCATGCCTCCCTTCGCAACCTCCCCCTGGCTACCGCTGTTCAAATACCCAAAAGTCGCCCTCTGCTACCTCCAGTGGATCAAGGCTCCCGGCGCAAAGCGCCGTCTAGTAGCCGTCGGGGATCAGACGTTTGGCTTGATTTACGGGGGTCCTCGTGTGGTACTGCGGGTTGCTTCACATGTGGATTGCACTCGGCACCGCGACGGGTCGATCGCGACCCAGTTCAGCCGGGCGCCTCGTCGGCGAGCTCATTGTGGTTCAAGATGCCGCGTAGGACGTCGCTGATCTGGGTGTGCAGCGCCTCTACAAGCGGTGGGCTCAGTAAACCACATCGGCGGGCGAGTCGAAACACGTACTGGCGCGTGCAACAGCAACAGCATATTCCTGGTTCGCGCGCTGCATGTCCTGCTCAAGGGCCTCCAGACGCGTTGCCTGCGGCGCGAGACGTGAGCTGTGGCGCCGCGGGTTTGAATACGACCGCACCTGCTGCTCCTCAGGCTCCGGTACCGGTAGTGACTGCACGAGGTACTCGACCTGCTTGGCCTTCACCATGAGGTCCGCGACGAGCTCCTTCTTGTTCGCTGGGGCGCGCCAGGGGGTCAGTAAGCGTGCGCGCGGGACGGCGCGCGGGAGGCGCACCTTCGAAGATCTCTGCGGCGTCGACCTTGTCGGGGTTGCGCTGCTTGGTGATGGGGATGCTCGCGCTGAGCTGGACGAAGTTGGTGCGCGTGGTGAGGTACGCGATGCTGCTGGACATAATGGTGAGGAGCTGCGGGGCGCGGCGGTGAGCGAGAGCGGGTGTCGTGCGAGGGTGTGCGCACATTCTGGAGCTCGTCTTGCAGCTGTGTGATGCGGTCCATGTTGGAGAGTTCCTCCAGCATTGCGCGGGCGGCGCTGGACAGGAAAGAGAACACAACGCTCTGTCACGCTTTGGCCAGGGTCACGGACGCGCTTGGGTGACGCAGTGACTTGTGTAAGCGAGCCGACGCTCTCTGCCTCCGACCACCATCTCGCTGCTCACCGTCGCGCTGCACTCTCGTCGCCATGGGTAATGATGGAGGAAGTATCCCCGACCGCCGCGACTTGGTCCGCAGCAAGCCCAAAGCAGAGCAAGCAGACAAAGCCAACCAGGTCCGCGCGAGGTGGTTCTTCTGCGCTCTCTCCAAGGTGCGTGCCGCTTATCCTCTTCTCCAGCGTGAGCTGATGAACGAACACAGCGGCCGCTGCAGGAACCTATCGTCTCGTGCGACCTTGGGAAGCTCTACAACAAAGAGGCGATCATAGAGTTCCTGCTAGATCGGACGGCCTTTGGCGATGGCGAGGAGATTTGCGGGCATATACGCTCGCTCAAGGTGCGTGTTTTGTCATCCCATTTGATCTTTGAAATGCTAATGACAGTTCCAGGACGTGAAGACTTTGACGCTGGTTACAAACACCGCGCCCAAAGCCGGCGTGTCGGACGTTGACACGGACCGCGCAGTATACGTCTGTCCCCTCACGTTCAAGGGGATGTCTGGCGGCCTTCCCTTTGTCTACCTCGCTACTTGCGGCTGCGTCTTTTCGCACGCCGGCCTGAAGGCCGTGCTATCCTCGGCCAGCCCATCACCCCCACCAGACGCTCCCGCCAAGGGCAAGGAAAAGGAGCATGCGGACGGTCCCGCGCCGACGGAGTTCGACATCTGCCCGCAGTGCGCGAAGAAGTTCGATCGCGCAGAGGACGTGCGCGCGCTCAATCCCGCGCTGGAAGAGGAAGAGCGCATGCGCGCGGCGATGGAGCGACGGCGCGCGAAGCCGAAGGGCAAGAAGCGTAAAGCGGCCGTGGGCGCGGGTGAGGCGGACGAAGGTGCTCCGCCAACGAAGAAGAAGGTGGTGCCCGCCGCGTCAGCCCCCGCGCCGCATTCGGGGGTGCCTGCAGCGAGCCGGGCGGTGGCGAGCAGTCTCGCGATGGAGGAGGCCAAGCGCAAGGCGCAGATGAGCGATGCTGTCAAGTCGCTCTATGCGTCGAAGGACGGACCGAAGCGCAAGGAGACGTTTATGACGATGGGCACGTTCACCAGGGTGAGTGCTGTGTTTCTGGCGAGATCGCACTGTGCTGATGAATTTCACCCTAGTACGCCTGAGGTTTGTGTGTTTGCCTAGTTGGACGATTGTATTGTATTCAAGATGCTTTGTATGTATCGCAAGAAGATAGAGCTGAGTATATGGCGCTCGAAGTGCCGCAATATTATTTCGCGCGTGACTGCATGGCGCGAGAAATTCGCGATACACAGGAAAACACGATACACGTCGAAGCTATAGGATGCGTTCTGCATAAGTGCTCGCTTCGAACTTCAAGTCCTCTAAGGGCCCCAGGTCAGACGTCTTCATTTTGCGCATCGATCGCTTAATTGTCCGTAATTTACTGAATTCTGACCACGCAACCTCCTCGCAGTTCACCTTCGCCCCTAGCGACGCACCAGCGCGACATAAAATCAGAGTCGTTATTGGTGATTAGATACATCCGGCAATTCACTCGCGCGATGCTCGCGGGCATCCACATCTCTTCTCCGTCCTCGTCCTGATAGTGATGCCGCGCGGACGCGTACGCCCCTCATCCAGGGGCCGCCTTCTCGGCACGCGATCGCTCTGTCAATCGCGACTGTATAAATACTCCCCCACTCGCTCGCCATTGTCGATCCTCCTCACCCAGCTGGACACAAGTCAACCCTCACATGAGCAACTTCAAAACAGTGAAGCTCGGCGGAACTGACGAGATCGTCGCGAAGACTGCGGTACGCTCCTTCTTCTACATTGCTGCCGCATCGACCTCATTCGCGCGCACCTTAGCATGGCCTGATGATGATGACGTACGCGTTACCTTCTCTGAATGTCGGACTATCTGACTGAATCCGTGACTTAGCTGGATCCCGACGCCCGTCCCCGACGAGGCGGCATTCGCTGCGATCAAGGCCGGCATCGACAGTGTCCCGCCTGGTGTGAAGATGATCCTCAATAGCAGTGCGCTTTATTAAAACCGCCCCAGTGCTTTCATACTTACGCGCTTTGCAGGCGAGTTTTACGCGCAAGATCTCTCCACCCTCAACCTGGAGCTTGTCGCCCGCTTCTTCGAGAAGTACCCGTCTTATGTCGATAAGGCGTTTCTGTCGGTAAAGGTGGGTGGTGTAGACTCTGCCCGGGCTACGTATGGTTTGATGGACAACGCATGCTGGATTCAGGGAGGTATCAAGGAGCACCAGCTGGTGCCGGATAACTCGTACGTACCACTCCATTTGTCTTCCATTCGTTTGATTGAAGGCATGCCTACTTTCTACTATTCCGCCTACCCCATCCAGCCCAGAAAACCTCCGCCGCTCCGTCACCGCCATTCTTACCGCGCTCCGCGGCACCAAGTCGCTCGACCTCTTTGAGCCCGCGCGCGTCGACCGTGCCTACCCAATCGAGGATACCGTAGGTGTCCTCCAGGGGTTCATCAAGGAAGGCCTGTTCAAGTACATCGGCTTGTCTGAGGTGAGCGCCACGACGGTGCGGCGCGCGGCAAAGGTTGCCCCGATCACAGCGGTCGAGATAGAGGTCAGCCCGTGGTCGTATATGCAGGAAACGAAGGACGGTATGTGGCGACGTCTACTCTGACGGCGTCCGTGTGTTTACATGACTTAAAACGTGCGCATGCAGTCATTTCGACGTGCGAGGAGCTTGGCATCTCTGTTGTCGCGTACTCGTATGTCCCTACGCTCATCAACATAACGCGGCTTGACTCTGATGTCCTTCCCAGTCCGCTTGGCCGCGGCATGCTCACCGGCGCGGTCAACCCCGAGAACCTCGAAGGTCCTCCCTCCCTCTTGTCCTCTACGAATCCTGTCATTGACTTCATATCCACTCTAGACGGCGACCTGCGTAAGCGCTTCACGCGCTTCCAGCCCGAGGTACGGCACCCGCATACGACAGACATTTTGTTCTGGGGCTGATAGAACCGAACTCTTCCAGAACTGGAAGCACAACGTCACGGTCGTCGACGCACTGACGGCCGTCGCCGCCAAGAAGGGCATTACGACAGCGCAGCTGAGCATTGCGTGGGTCGCGGCGCGAGGCGCGCATGTCATCCCGCTGCCGGGGTCGTCGTGCGTACCCCTTTCTGCCCTGGATTCTTACCGCGTAATCTGAGGAGTTGCAGGAATCCCAAGCGCACTCTCGAGAACATCGCAGGTGGCAATGTGGCGCTGTCCGAAGCAGACCTCGCTGAGATCGACGCGGTGCTCGCACAAAACACCGTTAAGGGCGGGCGGTCCATCGACGAGTTGGAGTCGCACATGAATCTGTGGGGCTGAAGGGTCTCGAATGACGGCTTCTCAGAGTTGCGCGCGCAACAATATAGGAAATTTGTGAAGGTAGTGTCCGTTCAATACGACGGATTCATCTTGAGAATGAGAGACGGAAGCGCCAAGTCCAACCTATGCAAGAAGTGATTCAGCCTCCGACACAGACCAGCCACGGTCAGGTCGTTCGCTCCTCCCATGGCTTGCTCTGCCCTCGCGACCAGTGCCTCGCGCATGTCCTCCACGGACAGGTCAGTGTCTCGATGCTCTGACGCACAGGGTGCTGTGGTGGGGCCGCCGTCAGCGGGCCTCCGGGTCCGTGCCATGCGCGCCGGCAGCCTGCCCCGCCAAGGTGTTGCAGAATTTCCAGGCTCACCCATTAGTGTCGACGAGCCTAAGCTCCCGCAATTGTGGCAAGTATAGGTGGGGCAGTCGTTCGGGAGATGCGCGATGAGATGTGTATGATAGTCCGTGGTCATGCCGCCGCTAATCATCTTGACGACCGGCGATGAAGCAGAGAATGACGGCCACGTAATTCTCACACCATATCATTCATCCCAAAATATTCTCTAGAGAGGCTCCTTCGCTAGCCACCTATTGATGAGTGCCAACGCTTGCTTCGGCTTATCATACGGCACCTACACCGGCAGTCGTCAGCCCCAAGAGCTCTCCACTGCCATGTGAAGCTCACCATATGACCCGCCGCATCGACCGTCGCAAACGTGAGCCCCGCCGCGCTGCGCGTCTTGCCCGCGACCGCGCCGTCGACCTCCCACGCGCGCAATGGCGCGCGCCCGAATGCATCCTTCCCGCTCCAGTCCATGTCCAGCGTCCATTGCTCGTTACCTACCCAGTTGCAGATCCAGTCGTACGTGCCGACGTAGATGAGCACGGCCACACCCCGCTCGAGGAGGCCCTCGACGTAGTCGACGGACGGCCGCAGGTCATCCGCGGACTGCAGAAACGCGCTGAAGACGGAGTCCGAGCAGGAGGCGAACCCGCGCACGTGCGGGTCGACTCCGAGCGCGTCAAGCACGTCGGGGCGGTTAAGGTACTCCACGATCGAGCTGAATCGCAAGCGTTTCCATCAGATGCTGAAAAGCAATCGGGGGCATGAACGCACTTTGTAACGGGATAGCACAGCGCGTCGGGATCTTCGCAGCTCTTGCTGATGTCGTAGGGGTTGCCGCCTGCCAAGAACGTTGTAGATGTGCTCCCAAGTCAGAATTATGCACGCACCTGTAAGTTCGTACGGCCCGAGAAGCTCGGTTTCACAAAACGCGTTGGCAGCATGACAGCTCATTGAATCGAATTGGTCAACGCATGCGGTCTTGTACCATTTCTGACAGCGAGGTAGCTGGGAGCGGGCAATCAGGTCAAGCTAGGCTCATGGATTGCGGATGATTTACTGCTTTCTCCATGCGGACGCAGGTGCTGCCATAAGTTGGATGGTTAGGTTGAATATCGGCAATGTGCAGATCAGTTCGGCCTACCTGATGTCCAGAACCGGAGGCAGAGATGCGGGTGTGCATGTCATGGCGTGGAACGATGGTAGCATAGCGGCAGGGTCGGTAAAACCATTACCTGGACAGGGTGAGCAAGGTATCTGTTTTCTGTCTCATCAGCATGTACCTATGATAGCAGAGGTCAGGTTGATGGGTGTCCCGCCCACAGCGGTGAGGAGCGCATTTTGGTCGTAAACCGCGGCTGCGAATAGAGGAATGTAGCGGCCCTGCAATATCTTTGATCAAGAACGAAGATAAGTGGGAGTGGAAACGGACGAACACCGTAGGACTCTCCGGCCAAGTGTAGGGATCTGCCCTTGAACGAGGAGAAATTTTCGAAGAAAATGGCTATGAAGGCGGCAATGTCATCGGCGGCTTCCTCCGTCGTGCCCTAGTAGAAACATGATGTGAACGAGTCGATTCTGTAGTAAGGCAAGTGCACGTACGACGGTGATGCCATGCTCGGCGTATGAGTAACCAACGCCCACGGGCTGGTCGACAAAGAAGACGTTGGCGTTAGAGTTCCACGATTCGGGGTGAAATTTTGGGCCTTCCGTCGCATTCACAACTCTGCAAGGGCCTAGAAAATGGGTGTAAGAGGGTCGAAGAATGAATGTCGCGTGAAGGGACGCACCGAGCTCCATGTAGAGACCGAGCTGCGAAGAGCATCCCGGACCTGCCGGGCAGTTCAGATTCCAAGCACCGTGGCAGCACACACAAGGACGCACCTCCATTCGTCCAAAAGAGCACATCGTCCTTGTCTGGGTTGCTTCGGCTCTCGAAAAAGTAGAAGAATAGATGTTTCGCGTCGACATCGATGTAACCGGTGTACGAACTGGGTTCCCATCGTTAGTGTTCGCCTACAAGAAGACAACGACATGCGCACTTGACTGTGGTGTCGCAGAAGTCGGTAGACTGCTTGATGCGCACACTGTGACGCGTGAAGAGCGGGTGCGTCAACGTCGTGTACGCGTCGGGCCTGACCGCGCTGAGAGAGCCAACAGGATTGAATTCCGGGGTCGAGAGCGCGCTCGGGCATTCATATGGTGGATATAGCTCGCCCCCGGGCCATACTGCGATAGGGTCTTGGACTGGCAATATCCCGGCGGGCCATACTGGGATGGGGTCTTGAACTGGCAATATCTCGCTGACGCTGTACGCGGCTCCCACTTGGGCGATGCCCAGGAGCAGGGCCGTAGTTGCCAGCATGTCGAAAGTTAGACAGAGGGGTCTGAAAATTGCGAGCAATTCGAGAGCACAATGCCTTTAGTTATGGATCGTGGGGCCTTGGCGGCAGCGAGTGTGAGAAGAGCGCAGCCGCGGGCTCGGTTTCCCAGGTCCACATGTACGCACTCCCGCTTCTTATGTTACATGCACACAACAGCAATGTACATGGTCTACAAGGTAACGAGTCTATATCAAGTCAATGCACCCGCTTCATGAAAGGACTACGGCCTCAGAACCTGTACAGAAATCTACAAACGATGTCAGTTTTGACTGCCAGTGTAGACTGACGACCGATACCTTTTTATCGATGGGTCCTTATTAGTATGTTACGCCAAAAATATCTAAACAGAAGCGAAAGGGTAGTCGATATAGCCAGCGGGGCCCGGGCTATAGAACGTCGATTCGTCGCCCTCGTTCAGAGGCAAATCCTCCCGCAGACGGTGGACAAGGTCGGGCTGCACGATCGCGTCAGCAGTGATCCTTCCGGAAAACGAAGAAGAGGCCGTACATTCGCCAAGAATGCCCTGCCGTAGCCAACGAGGCAGCCTGTCCCCTCCGCGGCAGCGATACCCGACTCGCGCGTGTACCTTCCCGTTGTGATGATACGCCGATCGCCCCAGATCGCGCGTATGAAGGCATTTGACTCGCCCGCCACTGGGTCGCCCTCGTGTGACACGAATCCGTCGACGCGCGGCTCGACGATGTGGACATACGAGAGATCTGGATGGGCGGTCCGTATGCCCGTCAGAAGCTGCGCGTATGTAGGGATCGGGTCGTCCATGCGCTCGCCTGTACAACGCACATACGGGCTGTGAGGAGAGATGTCGTGTAATTGGAGGAAAGGCGTACGCTGAAAGTTCGACCAGGGACTGACGCGGATGGCGGTCTTTTTGGCGCCAACAGCGGCCACGACGGCCGCGAGCACCTCCAACGGGAAGCGCACTCGGTTTTCCATCGAGCCGCCGTAGGCGTCGGTGCGATCGTTGGTCATGGTGTGCAAGAACTGGTCGAGGAGGTACCCGTTCGCCGCGTGGACCTCCACGCCGTCGAACCCCGCCTGATGCACCGCGTTGCGCGCAGCGGTCGCGTACAGCTCGACGAGCTCGCGCATTTCCTCGATGCTCATCGGCCGCGGGGGTGTCGGGCCGTGTCCATCGAAAGGCACGCTGCCTGCAGCGACGTAAGGATAGCCCTCGGCTTGCAGCACAGACGGGTCGGCGCCGGCGCCGACGGTCCACAGCTGCATGTAGATGTAAGAACCCTTGGCGTGCACGGCGTCGACGATCTGCCACAAGACGCAGCGGTCAGCAAGAAAACGATGAGGAGCCTGCCATGCTGCACGTACAGTCTTCCAGCCTGCGATCTGTTCGTCGGACCAGATACCAGGGATGTTGTTGGTGCCTCCTGCTTGTGGGGCGATGAAGGTCCCCTCGGTGATGATGAGCGTACCCGGGGCGGCGGCGCGCTGGGCGTAGTACTCGAGGTTCATGGGGCCCACAGCGTGCTTGTCGTCGGCCCTAAAGCGTGTAAGGGGTGCCATCACGATGCGGTGATGCAAAGTGATGTCCCCCAAGGCGACGGGTTGGAAAAGAGCAGGGGTGGAGGCGGACATGGGGCAGCTATGGGCGGGGGGAAGAGGCGGGAAGCGAAACCCTTGTATGTTTTTATCCGCATTCCCATGCACGTAATGGATAAGGGAGCGGCAGAACATGTCTCTCGGTTGGCAAGGCTTTCAGCGATGGATTTGTTTGAGACAGCCGAGATGGATATTGTCGTAACATCCAAGGTTCTTGACATCGACGCACTTCTAGCGAGAACGAAGCTGATGCAGCTGGCGCCTGAAGGAGCACCCAAAAGTCGCCCTGGTGAGCGAAGGGTAGAGAGAAGGTCACTCACCAATCAGCGTGGACTGGTCAGAGCATGCAGCAAACATTCCGTAGATGTACTGGCGTTGCTGCACGGATGGTCGGCAGTCTCGCGAGTACTCACTATATGACAAGGAACCGGTCCAGGGCTATCTGCGCGTCTGTGAGGAAGAGAATCAAAAGAAGGAGTGTATGGGCGATCGATCCACGAGGACGTTGACAGTTGTGTGGCGCCGAAGTGTTCCTACAACGGCAGATTGGAGGGTCCCAGATATTGGTGTTGCGCTCTGGTACACGGCAGCGTAGGTGCCTGATTTTCTGAATGAATGAATCTTACCGTAACACTGGCCATGCGTGTGCAGGGCCCTTTCTGATGCTCGCAGACTGCCGTCTTCACATACTGGAAGCTGCAGAAAAAACTGGGATGATTACGTGGAATGCTTGCGGCCTCCGACCTTGCGACGCTGCTGCGACGCTGACCGCATTTCGGCGGCAGCTATAGCGCTGCGGCGGCCTGCCAGCGCAGAACACTGGCAGTGATAGTGCAGTCGACGTCGTTGAGCGCGTCGTCACATCGCGGACTCGCGTGACGTCAACGCGTCCGGCGCGCTCTGGGCGCCGCGGCGGCCGCCACCGCCGCCGCTGTTCGACCGTTTTGTCCCTCCACCACCACCGTCTCTCTCCATGACCACCGTCCTCGCCCTCCTTTCACTGCTCGCATCCGCTGCATCTGCCACACCGTTCGCCAATGGCGTCGCAGCACTCGACGAGGAGAAAGGAGAGCCAGCAACCGCGGGCGCGTTCTGGTGGAAGCTCTTCATCAGCGTCTTCCTGGTGCTTCTCGGCGGTGTTTTCGCAGGGCGAGTTCCTCATCGCTGCGCGTCCAGGCAGTCGCTGATCTTTGCATAGCCTGACGCTCGGTCTCATGGGGCTGGACGAGCTTCATCTACGCGTCTTGTCCACGTCCTCGGAAGACCCGACAGACCGTAAAAACGCTCAGAAAGGTTCTTCACGTCCGTCGACAAACGCTTGGACAGTTTCTGACTGTCTACGCTGCAGTGCTGAAGCTGTTGAACAGGGGCCGCCATTGGGTTCTAGTCGTGCGTACACATCCTCTTGATGTCCGTCTCATGTGTGACGCCGCTTTTTAGGTTCTTTTGCTTGGCAATGTGGTATGCGGCACCTCACGAGAGCTTAGCAAGAACCGTTCGCTGATGCTCTCACAAGATCGTGAACGAAAGCTTGCCCATATTCCTTGACAGCGCGGTTCGTATCCTCTACGCGTTTCACTGCGTCAATCTTATGCTTCTTTCAGCTCGGCGGAGGCGTAGCTGCGGTGGTCATCTCCACCACGATGATAGGTGCGTACTACGCCCCGCGTATACTCTGCGAAGCGATCGTTGACGACGCACATAGTCATCTTCGGGTACCGTGTCTCGCACAGAACTACAAGCTGACAATCGCGATTGACTCTGGAAATTCCCTTCTAGCGAGTGAGTTCAGCTACTCTTATCCATGAGCGGTGTTTATTGAAGCGTGCTGCAGAATCATCCCTCAAGCTGTGAGCGTCCGCTATGGCTTATCCATTGGCGCCGCATGCGCCCCCATCGTGCTCGGCTTCATGTATCTATTTGGTGCGTTTGTCATATCTCACACCACACTCAGAGGGTTGCTCACTTTGCCGCGCTTCAGCTCCCATTGCTTGGCCCATAGCGAAGCTCCTAGATCGCATCCTCGGCGCAAGTGAGGCGCACACCTACAAAAAGGCGGAGCTCAAGTCGTTCCTGCAGTTCCACCGCCACGGTGAGGAACCGCTGCGCGACGACGAGATCAGCATCCTCAATGGCGTTCTTGAGTTGAACACGAAGAGCGTCGAAGCTATCATGACGCCCATGAAGGTTTGTTCTGCGCTCCTGTCATGCTTCGTACGACTCACTAGTGCAAACTTTGCGTTCTCGTGCACAGGACGTTGTGACCCTCAGCTCCGATACGATCCTCGATTCCAAAACTGTTGAAAACATGTACGTGCACTTCATAGGCGCGCCAACGTGCATATTCAATGATCTCACCGTGTCCCAACAGCTTGCTCAGCGGTTACTCGCGCTTCCCCGTGCACGAGGTCGGCCAGCCGCATTCGTTCCTGGGGCTTCTGCTCGTCAAGAAGATGCTCACCTACGACCCTTCTCAATGCTGGCCGGTGTCCAAGTTCAAACTCTCGATCCTTCCCGAGGCCAAGCCCAACATCAACTGCTTTCAGGCGCTTGACTACTTGTGGGTTCTCTCCCGCGCTCTTATTGCTCTTTCGGTTGAATTTTGCGGCAGCCAAACTGGGCGGGCACATCTGCTACTGATCAGCAAGACCCCAGGCATCGCCGGGGGCGCGATCGGTGTCATCACGCTTGAAGGTGCGTCTGCATACATTTTTTGATCCTAGTTTTTGCTGACGACGCACGCACCGCGCGTCAGATATCATCGAGGAGATCATATCCGAGGAGATTGTCGATGAGACAGACCGGTACGAGGACAACCAGAGCAAGAAGCGCGCAAAGCGCATGACTACGGCCGCTGTGATGCGCGGGTACGTCCATCGCGGAATCTTGCATTCGCTGGTCGCTAACTTGCGTGTGCCTGGGCAGCATTGTCGAGCGCGAGCGGCGCATGGACTCGACGAACGTCAGCGTGGGCGAGCAGACGCCGCTCATACCGGCGAGCCCGCCGCCGAGCCTCACGATCACGCAGAACGGGTCGACGTATGGCACGATGGCGCTGAGCGAGTCACCGCGCTCATGACACACGCTGCCCGTGCTGTTATTTATCTGTTATTTCAATGCATTGCTGCGAAGTTAATCCGATACTTTGTCGGTCCATTCGTCGGCTGCAGGGAGGTCCTCTTCTGGTCAACTACGTGTCCTCCTTCCACGTTTCTCCCTCGGTCGACTGTGACGATATATTTTGCCCACCGGTGCCCACCCGCCTGCAGACGCGCAGATTGCGCTCGTATCTGGAGGACGAGTTAGATGAATGCAGACGCGCTCGCCCGTCGCTCTCCGAGGCCCACATCGACAACATCGTCGTCAGCTCACTGAAGCTGACTGAACAGAAGCGGGAGGAGCTGAAGAACATCGTGTGCGCGCAGAAACTCCAGGTTGAGAGGGTTCGCGAGCAGCTTGAGGCGCTTTTGGACTCAGGAAATGCCAATGACCCGTGCCGGATCTAATGTACGACATTTCGTCCGCAAAATACCTACATACCAAGTATCTCTACCTTACGGTTCGGCAGAATTCTTGTAATGAATCGGATTGTTGAAGCAGGATATATATTGAGTATCGGCGTTGGAGGACATGAGGTCGACTAGTAGTGTACGTAGCAAAGGCTTATAGAGGGGTCGCACGACTACGCGATGATGAGGGCGAGGACATAGAGGGAGGCAAGCCTGAGGGCGTCGACATGGCGGAGCAGGTGAAAGAGCGGCGTGGTGAGTGCGGTTGTTGCTTTATATGCACGTAACCCGCAGACCTGTCTCTCTTATGGAACGCCTGTTGCGATGTGCCCGAGGACCCGAGATGCAGCCCGCGGTAGCGACAGACACGCACTATGTAGTGTTCTCATCGACGAGCTCCAGAGCTCACCGACCCGTAGATAGAATTAGATGCTACAGCACACGATGCCATCACCGATCCTTGTACACAACGTATTTCACCAGCAAAAGCACAACGAGCTGGACGGTCAGCACAGCGATGAGCGCGGCCAAGACCTTCGAGAGCTTCTTCAGCGCAGGAGACGGCGGGCCCAGCGCGCCGGCAGTATCGATCGAAGCAACCTCGGCCTCTGTCAGGTCGGCTATGCGCACGAAAAATGAAAGCAAAACATCATGAGAACGCGGAAAAATGAAGGGAAGGCGCGGGGCACGCACGCAGCTCCGTGACAGCGAGATACTCCTTCAGACGGTCGGCGCGGGACGTCGAGGTGACGACGACGGCACCCTTCGCGAGCACCCACTTGAAGATGACCTGCGCGGGTGTGCCGCCGATGCGGGCGGCGATCGTAGCGAGGACGGGGTCGACGGCGCCGCCGGGATAGGTGGTGATCGGGCTGCGGGCGTCGGGAGGAGATAAGCTCGAGCGCAGTAGGAAGAGCGTGGTGCGGGAGACGCACGCGAGGCTGCCAAACGCTTCTGTGACGATGCCGTGCTTCGCTGAAAACTCGAGGAGATCTTTGTGGGAGGCATAGTTGTATGCATGGACCTGGATCTGTGCGAGAGCGCGCATTAGGACTGTTTGGACGGCAGTCAGGAATGAAAACGCACCTGGTTGACAGCGGGTATGCTCGTCCCGGTGTTGACGACGGTCTGCAGCTGCTCGAGGGTAAAGTTGCTCACGCCGATGCTCCTGCGCGAACTGATGAGCGAGCGCACGCGCGGGCGCAGATGGCAGCTGGCACGCACTTTGCGAGCCCGCTTTCTTTGATCTTGACGAATTCGGCCCACGCGCCTCCGAAATCTTTCTCGACGAGCCCCGGGAAGTGTATGAGGTACAGATCGACCGACTTCAGGTCGAGCTAGTGCGCACGCGCGTGGTCAGCGCAATGCTGCGTGTACTACGACGTACAGCGCACCTTTTCGAGACTCGCGCGGATGGCCTCCTGGATGTCTCCGCCGTCGTATTTCGTCGTGATGTACAGGTCCTTGCGGTCGAGGCCACTTTCTCGGATTGCGGTCCCGACGGAATCTTCATTGTAGTAGACTGCACAGGCGCGGGCTGGGTTATTCGTTCAGCGCTCGGGGACGATGCGGGCGTACTGGCGGCAGTGTCGATATGGGAGAATCCGGAATTCAGTGCATTGTCGACGTATTCCGTCGCAGCCTGCAAAATTTTCACATCGTGAGGCGTGGGCTCTGCGAGAACTGAGAAGGGCAGACCTTGCCCCGCAACCAAGAGCCCGTCCCAAATGCGAGAACAGGGATCTGTTCATATCGTTATTGTGAATGCGGCACTAGGAGGCGATGTGTAGTGTCTTACCTCGCCGCCGTCGTTGAGCTTGATGGTGGGAATAGACATGTCTGACCGACAAATGGCTTGGCGACAACGGCGGGCACAAGCGCCGAGAACATCCAGCCCTGCATCCAGAGTCGTACAGTACAACCTCCTACAACCTTGACCAGCTCCTGTTCATCTCTCCTTCACTCAACTGACTATATGTTTACGCAGCAGATTAAGCGTCTTCTGTGTATGGGAGAAAGACCTCCTTGCGACGTGGATGCGCACATGTGAGCATATCCGTGTTTCCTCTCGCTCTTTTATTGCAGAGCTATTCTCAACCTATTCTTGCAGTAACTGGTCTCACTGCACCTGACGCCGCTGGAAGTATGGTGAGGGACACCTAGATCGTGGCGATATGCAATATTATGCGCGGCAAGCTAAGTATATTCATGCTATAGTAAACCTACACACCTGTGACCTCCATCAATTCGTGGCCCAAGAGCGCGCCGAATTTCCACAGACGTCGCAAGCACCGCGAACGGCTCCGCGTGATAGTGAACGCCGACGAGACTGTATCTCGAAGAGGGAGCCTTTGAGCTCTGCGGAACTTGAGGTAGTTGACGGGCGTGTTGGCGGCGTGCACCTCGATGTAAGTCAGGTCGACGCGATCCGCAGAAGGACCGTCGCGATGCCTCGCCTGCAGTAGTCCGCAAGCTACGCTGCCTGGCTATCCTTAGTCGGTACGAGTGACGGGTGGCTAGTCGCCGACGTCCCAAGTAGACGAGAGCGGGTCGAGACGAGACGTTGGTCGTCAGTTGTGTGCTCGCGAAGAGGGCGTCTGTGGTGGTGAAGGTGAGAGGATGGCGGGAGCGTGATGATGCCGCACGGCGTCATGGCCGTGTGCTGCGCGGCGGCCAGCTGCCCACCAACATGCTCGTCTCCAACCCGCCTCCGCCGTTCTTTTTCTTTACCCAGCCAAAATTGGCCCCCGTCGTCCGCGCGTCCATCCATGGCCCCCGTCGTCGTCAAAGCGCGTTCGGTGACAATCCATCGCGCCGTGACCGCGAAGGCTCCAGAGCCACTTCCTCAAACGGCAGCAGCCCCCACACGAGTCCAGGGCCGCGCCAGCTTCCTCAATCGCAAGCACGCAGTCAGATAGATGATCCCTGAGCTTGCGAAGGGTTGAATCTAGCTACTCTGCCTCAGGGAGACTAGCACGCAGAAGAGTACGACGCCCGCCGCGCGAAACGCTCGCGTTCGTCGTCGCTCGACGCGACGCCCCCGCCACCCACCCGCGCGGGGTCAACACAGTACCCACCCCGTCGTCACACCATTCTGAGCCGTTGACCTTTGGCCGGCGCAGGCCGATCGCGAGCGCAGCAGCAGTCCCGACGGCGCGCCAACGACGGCCATTCACCGAAGGACGCTCCGAACGTGCTGGTGAAGCCCAAGCGTAAGGGCGAGGAGCGCAAGCCGGTCGAGGAGCCGCGTAAGGATGACGAACTGACCCTCGAGGAGCAGCTTCTTGGCTCTCTGCTCGAGCCCAACGAAGCACTCACGCCCGTGCCGAGCATGTACGACGACATCGAGCGCATCGGAATCGAGCGCGAGGCGGAGGTGCGGATCGATAGATCGGCGAGTACTTCTTTCGTATGTGGTGGATGTATGGACTGATCGTGGTGGCCGGGCTCTCAGAAAATGGTGTTCGATGAGAATTTGGGCTGCGTGTACCTCGAGCCCGCCGTACTCGCTCGGCTCGTCTTCGCGAGGCCCATCGCCCTCGCCCTCGCCCTCGCCATCGCCCGCGCCGATCCCTGCCGCGCTGCTCCCCGCCGTGCACGCGGATCAGCGCCACCCGCTCCCGCCATTCTGATATTCGCGCCCACGCACGCGCACGCGCCGCAAGTGCACACACCCACGCAGCCGTCGCTCGCTCCGCCACCCGTAGCGCCGATGGGCCCGCGCTCCCCCGCGCTCGTGTCCGTGCGCTCGCACACGCCGTCGTCTGAGCGCCTCGTTCTCGCGACCACGTTCCCGCGCGTCGCGCCGCGCCGCCTGAATATGGGCGTCGTGGACCGCGACCGCGAGAGACAGAGAGGACGGCGAGGAGGTTCAGACGCCCGTCCGGCCAAGCGCAAAGTCCCTTGGGATTCTGGGAAGAGGAGGGTCATTGAACAGGAGAAGGCGGATTGTGCGTACTCGCTCATTATCGCATTCCGATGCGGTGCTGACCATCGTGTGCAGAGGCGTTCAACCTGGACGACATCTTCTACGAGCGCACGGACGCCGGGCGCTTAGACCCCCCGCCGCACGAGGACTCGAACAGCGCGGACTCGGACTTGGACCACACGTACCATCCACACGTGCACTACGTCTATGATGCCGTCGCGGAGCGTCCTCAGCGCTCATGTGCGAGCAGTAGCTTGCGACGATCAACGGCGTCACGAGGCACATTCACTGGGGACACTGTTACTCGTCGCCGGCGCTGCGCCGCGCGCGCGAACGGATTTAGCCTCTGAAGGGAATGGATGATTGGAAGGAGAGGAGCATGCACTTGTAGGAGGACGGACAGACCGCATGTCCGTTGGATGGACGTGGGTCGCATGGGCATTTTCGGCGGGATTTTCGCTTGCTTGCTTTATTATATTGCACACATTGTTTCTGCATTGATCATCGTGTTGTCCAGTGCACAGGATTGGCTCATTCCACTATATATTGCACGCATTGCGAGGAGCTTAGGGACGCGCTTGTCGCGCGGAAACTACATACAAATATCGATACATAGGACGTACAATCCTATGTGAGGATGAGGTGGGATCGGCGAGATAGTGCAGCCCGGAGGAAGAACTTGGAAGGGTCAGCCTGTTGAGAGGGGAGGCACCTTGCTCAGTATGTACGGTCGCTATAATATTGGCGTAGGATGTACACGCGAAGCGCGCATTTTCTGAGCTTCTCGGACTACGTGTACTCGATTTTATGGACACTATTTCTCTGATCTCGACATTTGGAAAGTATCACCATCCCAGGGCCAATGCCTCCGACTCGTCCGAAGCCAACAAACAGTCCGCTCAAGTCAACGGTATAGACTTACTGATCAGAGGACTCCGTCGCCGCCGACATAACCATCTCCGCTGCCTTCTTGCTACGCGGAACAATTGTGCAGGAGAACGGCTGCGGGGAGCTAAGACGTTCAATCAGTCAAGTACCGTCTCCATCGAGCAGTGTCAACAACACGTACCAAACTACGCCATTGCCTATGTGCTCATTGCTTTCCAGTGGTCCGTACTTGCTATCATATTTTCTACCAACGGTGCACGCAGACAATACCGTGGCTGTGCTCATGAACAGTGTGTTTTCTGCAAGAAACCTTCCGGGGCATATCCTAGGACGCGATCGAAGAAAGCAGGGTTAGGGAAGCTGCATAGGTCGACACGTTAGATTTGAGAGCACCTTTTTCCTCCACCAAACGCGACGGAGAGCGCCGGATCATCCTTGAACTGACCATCATCTGTTAAGAAGCGTTCGGGATTGAAGGTTTCCGGGTCGAGATAGACAGCCGGGTCATGGAGAATGCTCCTGCGAGTAGATGGTCAACCGTTTCTTTGATGCATTACAGAATGACCATGCCTACCAGGCGTTTGCAATGACAAGGGTACCTGTTGCGATACTGTGTCAGATACAGTATACATCGTGTACGATGACATGGGTGCAACCCTTAGGGATGAAATACCCCTCGAAGATGTCGTCTTCCGAGGTTGCGTGTGGAACACCTACAAGATTGGGAGCACATGAGCGCGCCAGCTGCGCAAACATGATAAAACCTATACCTATTGGGACCGCAACCCTCCACCGCAGAATTTCTTTGCACATGGCCTCGATGTAGGGCAGCGAAGCGCGATCGGCGAAAGAAGGAAGTCGGTCCCTCCCAATGATAGCATCTATCTCGGCCTGTGCACGTGTCTGCACGTCCGGATATAAGGCGAGCATCAGGAAGAATGTTCGATGAACCGAGATTATCTGCACGGGGTGAGCTGAGCGTGTCTCGACCTTCTCGATCTCCCGGGGATACTCACGGTATCAGCTCCGCCTACAAGACTCAGTGAGTGGGTATGAGCGTTGTCGATGCAGTTAATTTACCTGCAAACATTGTGCCTATGGCTCCGGCTATGTTGAACTCATCCCCAGGATCAAATGGCTGGTGTTCGAGAAGTTCTTCGCGCGCCACACTCGGTTGCGCAGTTCCATTTACCTGTATTGCTCCACAATCAGATGTCCTTCGCATTCGGATGAGCACGCCGGCATACCAGTTCGTCTTTGACAGTGTTCCACGGTCTGTAGCGGTCTATATGCCCTGCGTTGTATGCATCTCTTGCGATGGGCCCATAGCTAAGATATGGTACCCACGCAGGGATATGGCGCACTACGTTGTCACCGCGGGCCAAATCAGTGCAGCGCATGGTTCGATTGAGATGATGTGAACCCACAAAACGGCAAGTCGTTGACGAGAAGACCGCCTGGCAGCAGCGAAACCGATACTGTGTTGGAAGCCGCCCTTGCGCTCTGGAGAAGCTCGTCGTCCTCATTTTGTACGTCTTGACCGTATGCAATGGCGATCATAGACCCGCCGGCCAGCCTTTGTAGAGTCAGATGACGAGTCGCATCAGGACAATGGCCCAAGAGGGAGTATATAACTTACAGTTGTATATGCTTTACAAAATCATCCGGCTCGAGAAGAAGACGTTGGACGAATTCACGGGCCTTCTTTTCCATGGTCGGCTGGTACTGGATTAGGGCCTTAAGACCCAACTTGCGATCGAGACTGCGTCGACCAGTCCGCCAAGACGGACTATTCGGCTGCATAGCGGACAAGAACCAGGCATCGTATCCAGCCCTGGAAGGGTACAATTTCCGTAAGATAGCAGCATGTGGCGAGCTGGTGTACACTTACATCTTAAGCATGGCCGGCACGATGCGGGCAGAATACTTAGACCCACGTCTCTCGAAAAGATCAGTCATCACCCTGCGCGACTGCACGACGACAATTCTTTGTCCCAGGACACGCAGGGAGTACAATGCTCCTGGTGAGGCTTCTTCAGCCAAGAATGAAGGCCTTCTCTGTGCGAGCAACGCACCGTACGGTCTTCCGAGTCTATGGTACGTCGTCCATATTCCCTCTTTAGATGAGACATCGAGCAGGTTGCCAATGATGGGAAGGCTGGGTGGCCCAGGCGGGTACGGGACGCCTCGTCTCTCGCGATGGTCGAGAAAGAGGAGGGTGAGGAAGATCGCTGTCGCTAACACAAGAAGATCAACGACTATCCAAGTGAAGAGGGGCATCGTGAGTGGGAAAGGGTCTGAGACCGAAAGAGTGGACATTTAGACATAAGTACTTACTTGCAGCGCTACGGATATAATAGTAGGAACCCGGCCCCCGAGTCAGTAGGCGGGGCCATCATCACTTCCACTCCAGTGTTCGTCATGTCCTTCCCTCGAGTTCGTCATGTCCTTCCTTCGAGTTACGGCCTCCCCGCAGCCCTTTTCCCGGGCGAGCGCGAGGACGGGGGCCGCCATGTACGATATGCGAGCCTCGAGTAGACAACACCAGATTCAAAGAAGAGGAAAAGAAAAAAAGCAGGGCGTATATGTGGTTTGCTTGGAGCCTGGGCAGTCTTTGTGCGATGTGGGGACTACACCTCCGAGCCTGGCGTCTGGCAGGCAAACGTTCCAAATTACCCGGAGATGTTGTGACGGCCGAAATGCCCTCGGGACAGGGACAGTCATCAGGTGTTCGACTCACGAGGGCACTCCATGCGGCCTTGTTGGGCTCATTGGCGTTGACATGACTCCCAAGCACAGGCTTCGAGCCTTCGAGCTTCAGTTCTAGGACCCGTCGTCATCAAGTTGGTCATTGCATCGAATGCAGTTGCTGCAGCAGATGGCTGGTGCGGTCTGGATCTGCGCTCTTGTCGTGTGTATGGTAGGTCCCTTGGGAATAAAGACTGTCTGTGCAGCCTGAGGCTGTAAGGGCTGAAATGATGGGATGGACGACAGTGCGCCGACAGAGGACGAGCTGAGGCTTGGCAGGCTGGCGTCACTTCCGGGCCGAGTGATGCCGGCGATGGACGTCGACCCTCCTTCAACTTGCATCCTGCCAGACTGAGACCCCCCGCGCGTGAATGGGAGTCGACGGCGATAAGCATTCGGTTGAGATCGATTTGCACTTGTGTGCTGACCACTGGCTACCGATAGAATCGAACATCTGCCACTGATCTGCCAGCAACGCGCTGGACTTCTTCGATTGCTTACTTCTTGACTCCTCCCTGCGACATCCAAACAAACTCAACCGTTAAAACGCAAAATCTAAATAGCGATCGACGTCTACCGGTGGTATGGAGAATGAACGGCGTGCAGCACAGGGTCGATCGCGGCCCCCACTGCGGTCGGCATGCCATTGCCAGTCAATTGTGGCACGCAGTTGACTGGCAGGTGAGAATATAATGCAGTCATGGAAACTTCGGCAGCCCTCAGGGTCTTTGATATCATGTAGCCTTTCCGGGTTGATGCGCACACAACGTTTTGCTCACTCTTCTCTCGCCTGCATGCTTTTACCCGGTCAATGTGCGGAGAAGTCTGAACATGCCTCCGACTCGTCCGAGGCCGACAAGGAGTCCGGTTCATTCCACGACATGAAATGATCATAGGCCGCGTACAGGTTAACAGGAGACATACTTACTGATCAGATGACTCCGTCACTGCCGACACAACGATCTCCGCTGCCTTCTTGCTACGCGGAACAATTGTGCAGGAGAACGGCTGCGGGAAGCTGATATTTGCAGTCAGTGAACCACCATCTTCACCGAGGGAGTGTCAACAACACGTACCAAATCAGGCCGCTGCCCGTATGCTCATTCCTTTCCAATGATCCGTATTCGTTATCATCTTTTCTACCGACAGCGCACACAGATAACACCATGGCTATGCTAATGAACAGTGTGTTATCCACAATGAACCTGCCAGGGCATATCCTAGTATGCGTTTTGAAAAAGTAGGGTTAAGGAAGCTACACAGGTGGACGCGTGATAGTTGACCGCACCTTTTTCCTCCACCAAACACGACGCCGAGCCCCGGGTCATCCTTGAACTGCCCGTCATCTGTCAAGAAGCGTTCAGGATCGAAGGTTTCGGGGTCGGGAAAGACGGCAGGGTCATTGAGCATGCTCCTGCGAGTGACATGGTCAACCGATTTCTTGATGTAAATACAAGGATGACGTAGCTTACCAGACGTTTGGAACGACAAGGGTACCTGTTGAAAAACTGCGTCAGATAGAGTATTCAGCATGTACAATGAGATAGGTGCGACCCTTCGGGATGAAATATCCCTCGTAGATATCATCTTCCGAGGTTGCGTGGGGACCACCTGCGGGGAGCGTGTGAGCGAGCCAGGTGCGCGTCTGAACATGAGAAAACTTATACCTAGCGGAGTCACGACCCTCCACCGCAGAAGTTCCTTGCACACAGCGTCGATGTAGGGCAGTACAGGGCGATCGGCGAATGAAGGAAGTCGCTCTCCTCCGGTGATAGCGTCTATCTCAGCCTGTGCACGTGCCTGAACGTCCGGGTAAAAGGCGAGCATCAGGAAGAATGTTTCGAAAACCGAAGTGGTCTGCACGGGGTGAGCTGAGCGTATCTCAACTTTCTCGGTACAGGCGGTACTCACCGTATCAGACCCGCCTACAAGACTCAGTGAGTGATAGCTGTCGCGACTCCGATGCAGTCAATTTACCTGCAAACATTGTACCTATGGCTCCAGCTATGTAGAGCTCGTCCATAGGCTCAAACGGCTGGTGTTCGAGAATTTCTTCGCGCGCCACGCTCTGTCGGGCTGTTCCTTTGACCTATATTACTCCAGATGTCAATGCCACTTCCCAGTTAAATGAGCGGAAAGGCATACCAGTTCGTCTTTGACAGCATTCCACGGTCCGTGGAAGCTTCTCTGCCCTGCGTTGTATGCATCTCTTGCGATAGGCCTATAGCTAAGATATGGCACCCACGCAGGGATGTGACGCACTGTGTTGCCATCGCGGGTCAGATCAGCGTGCAGCGCATCATTCGATTGAGATTATGTGAACCCACGGAACGGTAAGTTGTCGATGAGAAACCCGCCTGGTGTCAGCGAAACCATAGCTACATTGAAAGCTGCCTTTGTGTCCTGAAGAAGCTCGTCGTCCGCGCTCTGCACATCTTGACCGTATGCAATGGCCATTATAGACCCGCCGGCCAGCCTTTGTCGAGAGTCAGATGAGTCGCATCCGGACATATATGACTTACAGTTGGATATGCTGTACAAAATTATCCGGCTCGAGGAGGAGACGTTTGACGAATTCGCGTGCCTTCTTTTCCATGGTCGGCTGATATCGGATTAAGGCCTTCGGATGCAACTTGCGATCGAGACTGCGTCTACCAGTCCGCCATGACTGACTATTCGGCTGCATAACGGTGATGAACCAGGCATCGTATCTAGCCCTGGAAGGGGATACATTCGATAAGACAATATGTGGAGAGTCGGTGTATACTTACATCTCAAGCATGGCCGGCACGATGCGGCCAGAATACTTGGATCCACGTCTCTCGAAGAGAGCCGCCATCACTTCGCGCGACTGCAGGACGACAATTCTTTGTCCCAGGACGCACAGGGAGTACAATTCTCCTGTTGAGGTTTCTTCAGCCAAAAATGAAGGCCTGTACGAGCAACGCACCGTATGGTCTCCCGAGTCTATGGTACGTCGTCCATATTCCCTCTTTAGACGAGACGTCGAGCAGGTTGCCAATAATGGGAAGGCCGTGTGGCCCGGGCGGGTACGGGAGGCCTCGTCTCTTGCGATGGTCGAGAAACTGTAGGGTGAGGAAGATCGCTGTCGCCAATACGAGAAGATCAACGAATATCCAAGTGAAGGTGGGCATCGGAAGTGGGAAACGGTCTCAGACCGAAAGAGTTCACATCCGGACAGAAGTACTTACTTGCAGCGCTGAGGGAGCCCCGGCCCCCGAGTCAGCAGGCGGGCCACTACTCCGCTCCAAATTTAGCAGGGCGTAGCCTCTCCATCGGCCTTTGTCGTCCCCTCCCCTCGAATTATGGCTGACCGCACCCCTTGTCCCGGGCGAGCGCGAGGAGGGGGTCATCATGTACAATACGTCTCGTGTTGGGCCGCGCGCCTCGAGTGGGCAATAACCTGGCACAAAGAAAATAAAAAGAGAGAGAAAGAAAAGAAGAAAGCAGGCCGTATATGTGGCTTGCTTGGAGGCAGTCTGTGCGATAGGCGATGCGCGGGGACGGCTCCTTCGAGCCTGACGAATGCCCTCAGGATTTCGTCGGAGTAGCCTGCTCGCGGCGAGGTTTGGAGCAGGGCCATCAATCGGCACGGTGTGTTTATATCGCAAGACCTGTAAGTGAGTATGACGACGGTATAGAAAAACTTTTAGTTCGTGGCAGAGGTGCCGTTTTGACAACAAGATGGGACAGTCATCATGTGTTCGTCTCACGGGAGCACTCCATGCGGCCTTGCTGGGCTCGTTGGCATTGACACCGCAATGCCGCTTCTCAAGCGCAGGCTTCGAGGCTTCGAGCTTCAGTTCCAGGACCCGTCGTCATCAGGTTGGTCATTCCGCATCATGCAGATCCCGGCACTCACAGTCTGAAGAGTATGAAATTCGGCCTGGGACCTCAGGCCTTATCACTGGCGGGCAATGGCGAAAGTTGAAGCCCATCGCTCATCGGTGGGATGAGCCACGAGGCCCAGGCCAACGCTGCCGGTACTAGCCGGAATTTCCTGTCTCCTCCTCGCCGCGACAAAGACACTCCAAACAACGCAACACGAAGTTTGCATAGATCAACGTCTAGTAGATTCAGAGACCAGGAGGATTCACGGGACGGTAGTCTAGAAGGACCAGACCCACGTTTCCGAATGACGCTCCCACCCTGTGCTCTCACCGCACTACGTTCGTCGATTCCATCGCGCACGCCGACTACCGCCCTGAATATCATCGCTCCCATATCCTCAGCAGTCGCACACGCGCCCACGTCGCAAGACGATCTCGGAAAGCTGCCCCGCTCATGTCTTGGGAAAGGCCTTCAACCGGTCTTTCGATCGTCTGCGAGACTTTTCGTACTTGCTCGGTCATCGCGGCTCCGTTCTATCGCTCGCCCGCACTCCCCGACCCGTCGTGGGTTCACCGCGTCACCCCAGAAGCGGAGCGGAAGGAGGGCCAGAGAGGAGAAGAGGAACCCTGCGGGTCGAGCGGAGGTTTCACGCTGCAACGCCACGCTTCTGCCGCCCCCGCGAGCTCGCTCACGAGAAGCCTTGGCGCATCGTCTGTTTCGACGCGTTGCCAGACGCCGAATTGAGCAGGTACGTGTCTTTGGATGCCGTTCGCCACGTTGCGTGCTTGCTGACTACGTCCACCGCTTGGAGGGAGCACACCTAGCTGTGCTGTCGTCGGTCGAGAACGAGTGCGGCACTCCGTCGCCAACACAAGTCCTCCCAGCACGGCCTGTCGACGAGCAGTAGCACCTCACCGTCATCTCGGTCTACTATGTCACTTGGTCACGTCGTACGACACCACACGGCGAGCATCTTTGTGCCAGGTATCTGCCCAATATCCGTCTCATCGGCTTGGATTCGGATGCAGAATGTGCAGGGTTTTGGGACGGCCACATACAGAGGCAAGTGTTCAGGTACGTATCCTTATTCCAGCAGCTGCCAGCCGGACGATCTCTGTATCGCCAACCACCTTGCTCGACGGACGACTATGCTGAGACACGCAACCTGGCACGAAAAAGAGCACCACGAAGACGCCAGCTCCGCGACGCACGACGCCACGAGGCCCCGATGCCCCAACGTGTCGCTTGGACGGGCTTCTTCGAGCTTTATGGCGTCTCCAGGCCCTAGTGCCCATCGCCATCGCGCGGACTCGTACCGGTCTTTACGGACCAACTCCTGTTCATCTCTCCTTCGCTCGACCGACCATATGTTCACGCCGGAGAGGCAATGGGAGTTTGTTCTCATCGATGAACGCTCTTTTCTTGCAGAGCTCATTCTCAAAGTTTTGCTGCACCAAATGGTCTCATTGCACATTGCGGCACCTGACGCCGCTGGAACTATGGTGCGGGACGCCTAGAGCGTGGAAGGAGGCAACGTGCAGAATTCGCATATCGTGCGCGGCAAGCTATATTCATTCTACGGTCCATAGCAAGTAGTAAACATGCACACAACCATCAATTTGTGGCCCTCCAAGAGCGCGCAGAATTTCTACCGACCCTCAAGCACCGCGAGCGGCTCCGCGTGATCGACATAGAATGCAATGAACGCCGACGAGACGATTGCGAAATCGGCCGGCTGCGTTTCGAAGAGGGAGCCTCAGAGCTTTACGGACTTGGGATAGTTGACGGGCGTGTTGAGGATCGCGGCCGCGTGCGCCTTGATGTAAGTCACGTCGACGCGATCGGAAGGGTCATAGAGACGTCGCAAGAGGGCGCTTACAAGAGGCCTTGCACAGAGCCAGACAAGCTGCTGGATGTGAGGAGGCGAGTACTATTTCATTTCGGCCTTCCTTGATGAGATCTAGCAAGACCGCCGCGATGCCTCGTCGGCGACAAGCTGGGTGATCCACGCTGCGCTGCCTGGCCATCCTTAGTCGCTACGAGTCCCAGATGCGTGGCTAGTCGCCGAGTCGCAGGTAAAGCGGGTCGAGGCGAGACGTTAACTTGGCTGGTGCGATTGTGAGGAGGGCGTTGAGAGCGGTGGTGAAGAAGGTGCGGACAAGGGAGCGTGACAATGCCCCTGGCACTGCGTCACGGGGGTGTGACGGCCGTTTGTTTTCCAGACACGGTGCTGCGGCCTGTGCTCAGCTCTTTCTTGCCCACCACCATGCTCGTCTCCAACCCGCCCCCGCCTTTCTCTTTCTTTTCCCAGCCAAAGGCCCTCTCGTCCGCGCGTCCGCCCGTGGCCCCCGTCGTCGTCAAAGCGCGTTCTGTGACAGTCCATCGCGCCGTGACCGCGAAGGCTCCAGAGCCACTTCCTCAAACGGCAGCAGCCCCCGCAGACGAGTCCAGGCCGCGCCAGCTCCTCAAGCGCAAGCACGCAGACGAGTACGACGCCCACCGCGCGAAACGCTCGCGTTCGTCGTCGCTCGACGCGACGCCCCCGCCACCCACCCGCGCGGGGTCAAGGCAACGCGGCAGTGACTCCGCATTCTCTTCTTCTGCGTCATCGTCACGCGCGTCTACGCGCACACGATCAACACCGCCTGCACCGGACGCGCTCTACCGGAGCAGCAGGTCCCGGTCGGCGTCGGTGCTTCCAGCCACAGACGACCCTGTCCCCCGCGACTGCTATCTCGCAGCCTATTCCAAAGAGGAGGAGGACGGCTTTCGCAGCTCAGAGATGGTCGTGCGCCCCTTAATGGCCTCCTACAAAGCACGTGAGTAATATGGCCATCGCTGGGTATATTGTCCGACGCCTTCGACAGACTTCGTGAACAGCAAGGATCCCACAGACCTGTCCTTCCAGCCGCATCTGACGCGCTACCCTGTCGCCGAGCTGGAGTTCCCCAACTCAGGTGCTACAGAGCGGTACGTGTCTTCCCAGCATCGAACAGCCCTCCCCCTGACATCCATGACAGATACATCCTTCTTTCCCCGAAGGACCCAGACCACTACGATCCGATTAAAGATTTATTTCGCACTCTCTATGTTATTCTCGATAGTGAGTCCAGCCACCTGTCCGCTTTACTGTCGCCTCTTACGCCGTTCTAGCATACTTGACGCGCGAACAACGTGCCGTATTCGGCACGCTTCCGGACGACCCTGCAGCATCAGACGGGTCAACGAACCACCTCGCCACTCTTCGGCGCGCATATATGCAGAAGAATGGCCCGCTCTTCCAATCCACCATGCTGCAAATCAACGCCCTCATCCGCACCTTCAAATACCCGCCCCTCCCCGACGATCTCTTTTCTCCCCCTCCGGAAAACGCGTTCAAGGCAGCCGTGCGCGGCTGGAAACCCACCGGTCTGCCGCGCGCGCTCGCGCTGCGCATCATGGAGGAGACCTACCAGCGCGTCGTCGGCCCGCACACGAACGAGCTCAAGCGGTACACGGCGTTCTCCAGCCAGACGTACGGCGAGCTGACGCCCGCGCTCGTGGCGAAGCTCATTGCGCAGACGCGGCTGGGACCCGGCTCGCTGTTTCTCGATCTCGGCTCGGGCGTGGGCAATGTCGCCATCCAGGCGGCGCTGCAGGCGGGCAGCAGCGCGTTCGGCGTGGAGATGATGCCCGGACCCGCAGACCTCGCGCGCGAACAGCGCCGCCAGATGGCGATCCGCACGCGCATGTGGGGCATCAACATGGGTGACGTTGAGCTGGAGCAGGGCGACATGCTCAACAGCGCGCGCGTGACGGAGCTCATGGGCAAAGCGGACGTCGTCCTCGTGAACAACAAGGTCTTCAAAGAGTCCGTACGTCCACATCAATTTCCACCTCCTCTTGCGGCTGGCTGACTGCCCGCTCTAGTGAACGAGGCCATCCGCCCAAAGTTCCTCGACCTGAAAGAGGGCGCGATCGTCGTGTCGCTGCAGCCGTTCGTCGCGTCGCTCAACGCGCGCCTGACGGAGCGCAACCTGGACGACCTCAGCGCAATCTTCGACGTGTCGGAGCACACGTACCAGCCCATGGACGTGTCGTGGTCCGCCGTCGCGGGCAGCTACTACGTACACCGCGTCGACCGCGAGGGGTACGCCGCGATCCGCGCGCAGTTCGAGCGCGGGCAGCAGCGCGTTGGGTCTGCACGCGGTACGCGGGCGCGCCGATGATGCGCGCCGACCGGAGCATCTATCTATCCTTTACAGCTAAGCGTCTCTTGCACCGACGGATCACTACTAGACCGGTGGTGCATGGATTTTGGATTGGACCTACCCCTTGTTGTATTCTTTCTGCCTCGTCGCACTGCACTGCTCGCACTCGCATCGTATCATTATTTCTGTCCGTTATCCCGTCGCAGCCTGTTCCTGCTGAACGCTTTCCGGTTTGCATAGTCGCTATCATTTAGAATAGGGACTCGGTACTAATTTTACTACTTCAGCTCGTACTAATACCGTAGTAATTCAGTTGTTCCTGCGCATCCCTGAAACGTTGCAGCCTGTGTCTGGTCCTTGCTAGACTATCGTCCCGCGACCCTTTCGGCAAGAACTTCTCTACTAGACGTTGATCTCTGCAAATTTCGTGTCCTGTTGTTTGTCGCAGACAGACGTGTAACACCAGCCGGAGGAAAGTCCGGCAGATCCCGGCGCTACCGGCTGGTCGCGGCCTCGCGGCCTGCTCGTTGGCTCATCCCACCGGCTTCGATTGACGTTGTCCACTAGTTCTAAGGCCTGAGGCTTGAAGCTTGAAGCCTCAGGTCGAACTTCAAACCCTTCAGACTGTGAGTGTGCATGATGCAAAATGACCAACTTGATGACGACGGGTCCTGGAACTGAAGCTCGACTTGAAGGCTCGAAGCCTTGTGCTTGGGAATCGGCATTATGGAGTTTCCCCGTGAGTCGAACACCTGATGACTGTCCCATCTTGACGCGAAACAAACATAGTTTTGTTTTCTACACCGTCGGCACGCTTACTTATAACACTATGCAGTACCGCTCTTAGAGGCTCTTGCGATATAAATACACCGTGCCGGTCGATCCCCCCCTGTTCCAAACCTGCCAGCGAGCAGACTACTTTGGCGAAATCCTGAGGGCATTTCGGCCGTCACAGCATCCCCGGCAATTGGAAAGTTTGCCTGGCACACGCCAGGCTCAAAGGAGCAGTCCCCGTGCACCTAGTCTCCGTAGCTTGACCTTATGGTATCAGAAGATAGTCGTTCTGAATATAAGGTCTGCTTCCAAATCTGGGGGTCTCGCGGGAGGGTCCCCTTTCGCATTTTGCCGAAGAAATGATGGGACTTGCTCACACTGCCGAGACGTGCCGTGCCCTGGCCGAGATGCCGTTGACCCGGCGCATGCAAGGCCAAAGCGCAAGGGGTGCAAGGATCGCGATGCGAGAGGACTATGCTATGCACTATCATACCAGCCAGGAGAGTCCTTGTGTTCCTCAGGACATCAGACTTCGTGTCAAAATGGTGTGTCCGATATGCGGGAGTCGCGCGTTTCTATGACTTTCTTCCCATTGCGAAGGTAGACAAAGGCAGCTTTATATTAAAGTAGTCATGGCTCAGACACATACTAGTGTAATAACGAACACCTCGACAAAGGCAAGGTTCCCTCATTGCGTACCCTCCGAAGTCTGACCTGCCTGCGCGCGATGCGGGGGTGCGGGGGCGTCGAGCAGCGCGATGCGGAGCGTCGATTGACCGTGCTCACACCTGAGAAGGTGGCACTTACGCGAGAGATTAGTATGACCCGCGCTGTGAGAGTAGGGGATGACCGTCTAGGGGGTCTTCAGTGCGGAGGTGCTGGGATTAAGACCGTGTCCCCAGCGCGCAAGCCCCGCTCGGGGACACCGACGCCGCTCACGCGTACACGTCTCGCTGACAACCCTCGGCCCGTCTTCCGCTAAACACACACTCCGCACGGCAACGTACTTGAGGCGCGCTCGTCCACGAAAATGGCTGTGGTGCCCCAATCGAGGTCGTGCGCGAGCCACAGCGACGCGACCCGGTCGACAGCGTACCGCCGGAATTCCCGACACGCGTCCCGCGCAGCGCTGGCGTCGGCAGGGTCCACGGTGTTGATGCGCAGATACCAATGTGTTGGGAGGGCGAGGGGGACCGGCGTGTGGGACCGTTGGGTGAAGACCGAGTCGCAGCGCCGTGACGGGCAGATGGGTGGCGAGCGTGTCCAGGACGCGTTGAGGAGCGTTCTAGCTGAGGGAAGCGGAGTCAGCTATGTAGTTGCACGGCCAACTGCGTAGGACGCACAGCACCTGGGGCCACCGCGCGGCCGTACGTGTTCGCAGCCGCATCACCTCCCGCACATAGCTTAGCGACGACGGAAGAAGTCCCGGGGACACAAGACTCACAAGTACTGGCCTTGGCAAGTCGATTGGAACATCTTCGCGCGACTGTCAATGCTGTCACGGAGAGTACTTCAAGCTAATAGCATCGCCAGGACTTAACGCAGGAAGGGAGGCCGAGAGTCTCAGACACATTGTTGTGCGAGCAGCGAGGTCATCGAATCGCGGGCACGCTTACGCAGCCACCTGAGATACAAACTGCGATACACTCCGCCTCGCCGGCCTTCGGCATCCCACTGCCCTCGCACCTAATTTGGGCATAAGGCTGACCTCCCGCGAGGCCCCCCCTTTTGGATACAGACTACCGTGCACCGCCCATCGCCCATCGACCTCCGAGCAAGCCACATATATGCGACCTGATTTTTGCTTTTATTTTTTTCTTTTGAAACCAGGTTATTGTCTACTTGAGGCGCGCGACCCCATGCGAAGACATGATGGCCCGCCTCCTCGCGCTCGCCCGGGACAAGGCAAGGCGGGTGTGGGGATTCGGAGGCCCTGACTCGAGGGAAGGGCAGGACGAACGCCGGTGGAGCGAAGCATGGAAGGTTACGCCCTGCTTATCCGGAGAGGAGTAGAGTCCACCTGCTGACTTCGGGAGCCCGGGGCTCCTTAGCGCTGCAAGTCAGTACTTCTCTCCAAATGTCAAATCTTTCGGTCTTTCCCAACTGACAATGCCCATCCTCACTTGGACAGTCGCTGATGTTCTTGTGTTAGCGACAGCGATCTTCCTCGCCCTACAGTTTCTCGACCATCGCAAGAGACGGGGCCTCCCATACCCGCCCGGGCCACCCGGCCTTCCCATCATTGGCAACCTGCTCGACGTCTTGTCTAAAGAGGGAATATGGACGACGTACCATAGACTCGGAAGACCGTACGGTGCGTTGCTCGCACAGAGAAGGCCTTCATTGTTGGCTGAAGAAACTTCAACAGGAGGATTGTACTCCCTGCGCGTCCTGGGACAAAGAATTGTCGTCCTGCAGTCACGCGAAGTGATGGCTGCTCTCTTCGAGAAACGGGGGTCTAAGTATTCTGACCGCATCGTGCCGGCCATGCTACATCAGGAAAAGCCTCCCGCGTGAAGCGGGTGTTAGGTTCACACTAAATTATCCGGCGGCTGTGAAGACAAAATAAGCGCGATAGCGTAGCAGTCACACATAGTCACAACAAGTAACAGAGGTGACACAAAGAGAGAATATGGCCTTACCTCGCTCGCAAGGACGCTTCGTATCTAGAAACTCTTATGTAGCCTTAGAATTATGTATAGATGGTATGTGCAAAGTTTCGTGCATTAAAACGACGGGATCGCCACTGCATGATGTTTCTTACGATGCGCGAGTAGAAGGCCGATTCATGCCGGCCCTAAAGCCAAGAAATCCCGTGACTGCATGTTGAACTTTTGTCGACGTAGCTCTCTCGTTTTTGCTCCGACCTCAAACTCCACGCACTCTTTGACAAATCTCATATGGGCCTCTCTGCTTTAATTTTCCGTGTGCATTGCCCCATTGGAACTCATATCAACGTCGAGCTCAAGAAACCACATTGACGCCGATATGCAAGAGCGTGCCGATCCCGAGCGTCCCTCTCCCTGCTTGACCTGCTCATCACCTTCCTCTACCCGCAATGAGCCCTAGGACCGAGAGGTACGCTTCTTCTCATGACGAAGCTGCGATATCCTCTAACCTAACGTGCTGGAACATACAGCTGCGCCAGCGTGCGATTACCCCAGCGACAATGGCCGAACTACGAAGCGCCACTCGTCCAATCGGAACCTCCGCTGACGCTCTTCCGGTTACCCCGCTTCAGGCCGTCGTCCATCGGTCGCGCCACTTATTCCCCTTTGCCATTCGCCACCGCGTCTTGTGAAGCATAGATATGCCTCCGCTGCCTGGCTGCTGCTGGCGTCTGCCGTGTACGTTCTGCAGTCAAATTTCCGCGTCCGACTTATCTATGCTACCTGTCGTTGATGAGTTGAGATACTAGCATGCTTGGCAGAGCTTGCGCATTACTGTCCAGTCGACTTTGTCCGCATCTCCCCACCCCACGCTTCCGGCCCTCTCGCGCCGCGCCATCCTCTCCTACCCCCCTTTCCTGCCATGCCCACCTCTCGCACCGTGCGCTGTGCGATTTTCTCGTGCCGTGCCGTTATGCGTACTCGTCGCGCGCGTACTCCATTCCCCGCGTTTGTTGGTACAGCGCACTTCCATATCGTGCGCGAGCGCAGCAATCTCTTATCCGGATTTGGTTTCCACTCCTTACATTGTAGCATAGAATCTCGTATGCCATAGCCTCATGTACAGTGTAGCTAGCTAGCGTAGCAATGAACATCAATGCTGGATGCAGTTTTCCGCAAGGCTACAAAGAAATTATACAGAATTCACAGCCAGTTCAGAGCCGGTTACGAGCGTGACAGCAGTCGGTGTCGTCCTTGAATCTGTGATAAATTATCACTAGGCTACTGGTAATGGCATTTGGACTTAAATAATTTGTGAATCTCTGAATTCGAGTGAATTCG